>JADBJO010003823.1:181362-183862 GCA_016801955.1 Conus betulinus
TCTCTCTCTCTCTCTCTCTCTCTCTCTCTCTCTCGTGATTTTACAAACACACACACACACACACACACACACACACACACACACACACACACACAACACACACACACCACAGTACACACTACATATACACACTCACATACACATACATACACACATACACACATGCACACAGGCGCACATGCACACACACACACACACACACACACACACACACACACACACACACACACACACACACGCGCGCGCGCGCGCGCACACACACACACACACACACACGCACGCGCGTGCGTGCGCACACACACACCTAAGTCAGTTTACACAGCAATAATTTACCATTATTTCTCTCATGCTTTCCTTCAGTTTCATACCAGGTCAGGTCCCAAACTGCCCCACATGCTCCCTTCACTTTATTGAATGGAACAGCATGCTTCATTCTTCCTGGGACCCTATGATATCACTTTCACTTCAAAGACACTGTCATTGTGTTCCATGGCGCGTCGAGTCCCTTTCCAGTGGAAAGCAAAATGATAGCATGTTACAAACGGGCCCATTACTACATTCCCTTGTTTAGTTTGACCAGGAAAACAGTTGACACGACAGTTCCTTCTCACCAGTATCAGCCCCTCCTTCCCTGTCACATTTCTGTTATGGCCAAGAGCAATAATTCGCCGTTGAAGCTGGTAACTTTTTTTCGCACGACAGGCGACTGAGACTGGTTTTTTCTCGCTGGCCACTCCAGAATGAAATGCTTGGGGCAGTGAGGTCATCTTCTCGTCTAAACAGGCATTTTTGCTCGATAAATGAATAGCCTGGTATATCATCCCCCCTCCCCCCCCCCCCCCCCCCCCCCCCCCCCCCCCCCACACACACACACACACACACACACTTGTATCTCGATGTTAACAGGAAAATATAGAAGTGTTTCTTGCATGTTTTCCTTCCAGTTTTTTAATCCCGTATCAGTCCCCAAACTCTCCCCACAGTCTCCATCCATTTCCTTGAACGGAACACCATGGTTCATTTCCACCACGACACTATCGTGTCACTTCCCACCACTTCTTTGATACTTTCCTTTTACCCCACAATGCTTCCCTTTCCAAAGAAATACAGATATATGGTCTAGTCCCAAACGGACCCATCACTATATTTCCCTATTTAGTCTAGCCAAGCAAGGGCTGGCATGATCGTACCTTCTCGTTGATCTCCACACACACACCACCTCCTTTGCCTTTCACCTTTTCTTTTTAGCCAAGAGCAGTAATCCTCCATTAATACTGATAACATTTTTTTTTCAGCAGACGACTGAGGTTGATTTTCCCTCAACTCACTCAAAGGTCGGATCAGCGGGATCATCATCTTCTCTTCTAATCAGATGATGAGATTCTCTGAGGAAAATGAACAGATGGAGAGGGTTTAGGCATAAATGGCTTGGAAGGGAAGTGTGGTCAAGCAGACAGAAAGGAGAGGTGACTTATTTCGCTCACCAGGGGAAAGCAGTGCAGCGTCGTGGAAGTAGAGGTCGTCTCCCCTTTCAGCACCTGTTGATATGTGTCTGTGTTTGGGTGCTCTTTGTTTCCAATTGTCTGTCCAAAGATCCATCTCCCTCTGTTGTTTACTTAATTGTTTTAATCTTTTAAGCACTGTTTATATTAGTTGATGTGTCTGTTCGTCTGTGTGTTTGTCTGTGTTCTGTCTGTCTGCATGTCTTGTTCTCTCTCTCTCTCTCTCTCTCTCTCTCTCTCTCTCTCTCTCTCTCTCTCTCTAATACACACACACACACACACACACACACACACACACACACACACACACACACACACACGCACACGCACACGCACGCACGCACGCACGCACGCACGCACACACATAATCATGTCAGTGTTGGCATCAAAATGTACTGCTGTTTTGCTGATATTTTTCTTCACATTCACAGCATGTCAGTTACCAAACTCTCCCCAAAAGCTCCATTCAGTTCCTTGAATGGAAACAGAGTTCATTCCCACTGAAACCCTATAATACTACTTCCACTTGCCTGACACTTTCCTTTTTATTCCACGGCGCTGCGCTTTCCAGAAGGAACCGAGATGATGGCTTATCCCAATGGACCCTTTACTACATTTTCCAAGTTTAGTGTAACCAAATGAAGAGCTGACATGAGAACTCCCTCTGCTCAATCTCCACCCCCTTTCGCTGTCATCTTTTCTTTTTGGCCTAGAGCAATAATTCGCCATTAATTCTGATAGCTTTGCTTCAGGGCAGATAACTGCGGTCGATTTTTTCTCGCTGCCCGTAAAAGATGAAAAGGTCGTGGCAACGTGCTTGGCTTCTCGTCTAATCAGGCAAAGAAATTTTCTGAGAAAAATTCATAACCCAGGATGGGCTGACATAACTGACTTGGAAGGAACGTGGGATCAAGCAGAAAGAAAGGAGGAGTGAACGTCAAATTGTTCGCCAAGAAAAAGCTGTGAGAAGTGCAGAGGTCAGGTGTATCTTCCCCTTC
>JADBJO010003823.1:201362-226410 GCA_016801955.1 Conus betulinus
ACACACACACACACACACACACACACCAGCATGTGTATGTGTGTGTGTGTGTGTGTGTGAGAGAGAGAGAGAGAGAGAGAGAGAGAGAGAGGGGGGGGGGGGGGGGAGACAGACAGACAGAGAGAGTGAGTGTGTTTGCTTGCATTTATGCGTGCATGCGTGCGTGAGAGTTTTTGTGTGTGTGTGTGCGAGCGTTTCGTGTGTGTGTGTGTGTGTGTGTGTGTGTGTGTGTGTGTGTGTGTGTGTGTGTGTGTGTGTGTGTGTGTGTGTGTGTGTGTGTGTGTGTGTGTGTGTGTGTGTGTGTGTGTGTGTGTGTGTGTGAGGTGTGTGTGTGTGTGTGTGTGTGTGTGAGTGCGCGCGCGCGCGTCTGTGTGTGTGTGCGTGTGTGTGTGAGTGCGCGCGCGCGTCTCTGTGTGTGTGTGTGTGTGTGTGTGTGTTGTGTGTGTGTGTGTGTGTGTGTGTGACGTGCGCGCGTCCGCGTCTGTGTGTCTGTGTGCATGTGTTTGTGGCGTTTGATTTAAGCTTTCTATGTGGTACCAAGTCCAAAATGTTAAATAGATCCCTTACGTGACCCAAAGGGCGTATTCGATTTTCTTTCATTCCACTCTTACTTTTCTGAGCACCTCTCTCTCTCTCTCTCTCTCTCTCTCTCACTCTCTCTCTCTCTCTCTCTCTCTCTCTCTCCTTCATGTCCTTATTCTTAGAATAAAAGAAGACAAGATGCCGAATCCCTCAGCTCATTGCTTGTAGCAGCCCCACACTTTATGTGACAACCCCGATCGAGCACACCAATACTGCCACGAGAGTTGTCTCCTCTCCCCTTTTTCCCCAAGACCTATAACTCCCCCGTCAGGACCAGTAACTCCCCTTCAAGCTGGATAATCGTGGTTGTCTTCTCTCTCCACCTTGTCTATGGGAGGCAGAGGTTCAGGCAAAGTGATCTTTTTATTGGCTGATCAGGCGGAAAGCTTTGGCCCAGCAGAAAGATGAAAAGTGCGGGTGGGGGTCATGTGTAGTGAAATCGCAAGTGGGGGAGGAGAGAGAGAGAGAGAGAGAGAGAGAGAGAGAGAGAGAGAGAGAGAGAGAGAGAGAGAGAGACTCAAGACTCAAAACTCAAAAACTTTATTGCTCAAGGATAGATATTTAGGCAATGCCTATATTTCCAATCTGTCCTTGCTTTTCTACAACAGTCAACTAAACATAAAGACCTGCACCATATATAATAAGGGCAGAAACAATGAAGAATATAGCAACATTATAATAATAACAATAACAATAGTAATAAGAATAATAATGATTAAAAAATGAATTCCATTCCAATTACCCAAACACAATCAGACACGTACGCGCGCGAGCTCACATGCACGCACACGCCTATGCATACACGTACGCACGTGCATCCCCCCCTCCCTCCCCCCCCCCCCCCCCCCCCACCCCCCCCCCCCCCCCACACACACGCACGCACGCACGCGCACTCCCACCCCCACCCCCCCCCCCCCCCCCCCCCCCCACACACACACACACACACACACATTTCATCAGCTAATATAGAGGAAAGCCTAAAAAGTAGGGCGTTGAGACTATAGTCAAAAGGTTAGATTTATTGTTCAAGTAAATGTTTAAGTATTGCTGATTTGAAGGACGGCAGTGACTGACATGTTTTGGCAGACGGAGAAGAGAGTTCCACACACATCCAAAAAATGCAAAACTAGATTTGAACAAATCAATGCAGACACGTGGTAAAATGTAATCATTTGAATCATATCGCATAGTAGCCATGTGGATAAACTCAGCAAGATATGTTGGCGCCATGTTTGTATGGACTTTAAACATTAGTACTACCTTATTATAGGTCAGTTTGGGTCTGCAGAGGTAACATCTTCAAATCTGTCCTTGCTATTCTACAACATTCAACTAAACATACAGACTACACACATTAAAATGGCACACACAGAGAGAGAGAGAGAGAGAGAGAGAGAGAGAGAGAGAGAGAGAGAGAGAGAGAGAGAGAGAGAGAGAGAGAGAGAGAGAGAGAGAGAGAGAGAGCGCACTAAAACTTTAACTTTTTAACATTTTCCTCGAAAGCTGTAAGTACTAGCAGAGAACCAGAAGTTGGCAGAATGATCACCAAAATCGATACCTTTTACAGCCATTCACAACCTACCCACCCCCGTCTCCTGTGGAAAGATTTCACTTAGAGGAAAAGATTGTAGATCCTCCAAAGCTTCCCCCTCCCCCCCCCTTTTTTTTTTTAAATTCTTTCTGTAGTTTTTATTGTAACAAACTAGGCGTTTTTCGGGGAAAAAATATATTTACGTCCAAAACAAATTACGTTACAATCACAATGAAAGAAAAAAAAAAAACAACCTTTTTCAGTACGTTCAGGTAGAACTACCGCTTAGGAACAGTTCATTATAGTGCCTTACATGCCGCATTGAGAGACGGGTAGTTGTGGGTGGGGGAGTTGTCGGTGTGGTGTGGGTTGTATGTGGGGTGTGATCGAGTGCTAGTTTGTTGTGGGGGGGGATGGGAGGGGGAATGGGATTGTGAATGGTTGGTGGATGGGATTGGTGGGTGTGTGTGTGTGTGGGATGGGAATTGCGGCGGCGGCGGCCTAGGAGGGCAACGGGTAGGGTGGTGGGGATGTGGGCGGGGACGTGCGGTGGGGGGATTGTATATGTACTATTTGTAGGGAAGAGGAAGGAGGTGTGGTAGGGATGAGAGTGGTCGAGTTGGCTGTGGGGTTGGCATGATTGGTGTGTGCGAGAGCGAGATGTGAGTCGTGTGTGGAGGTATGCTGGCACTGCGGCACGTACATGCATGAGTGTATAATGGATGAACGAAGGAGGCTCGGGGGGCTGTGTTTGGGAGGGATGGGGAGGAGGGAGAGGGGGGTGGGGAGATGGGAGGGGGAGAGGGAGGGGGGGGGTGAGAGAGAGAGAGGGAGAGAGAGGAGAGGGGGGGGGGGGCGGATGCGGGGAGTCAGATCGAGGAAGAGAGGGGAGGAGAGAGGCGGCGGATTTGAGAGACGAGGAGAGGAGGGAGGAGGAGATGGAGCGGGGAGAGCGCGAGAGAGAGAGAGAGTACCGAGTGGGGATTGGAGATGAGAGGGAGAGAGATGGGGGGAGGGGGAGGGGGGGGGGGACGGGGGGGGGGGGCGGGCGATGGGGATGGGGGATGGGATGGGGGGGGGGGACGTGGGATGAGGGTGGGGGGGGGGGAGGAGGGGGGGGGGTGGGATAGGGGATGCGGGGGGGGAGGGGGGGGGGGGGGATAGGGGAGGGGTGGGGGGATGGATGGGCTGGAGGGGGGGGGGGGATAGGGGGGGGGGGCGGGGGGGGAGGGATTGGGGGGATTGGGGGAGGGGGGGGGGGAATGGGGGGATATTGATGGGTGGGGGGGGTAGGGGCGAGGAGGGGGGAGTGGGCGGGGGGGATGGGGGCGGGGGATGAGGGAGGAGGAAGGAGAGAGTGACTGGAGAGGAGAGGGGGAGAGGGTGTGTGACGGAGATTGGAGCGGAGAGAGAGGGGGGGGGGGGGGAGGGGGGGAGAGTGGGATGGCGATTGGATTTGAGTGGGGTTTGGGGGGCTAGGAGGTGGTTTGTGTGAGAGGAGTTGAGAGAGAGAGAGCCAGACAGACAGCGACAGAGGAGAGAGCGAGACCGAGATGAGAGGAGGAGAGAGAGACGAGAGAGAGGGGAGAGAGAGAGAGAGATTGAGGAGAGAAGATGAGAAGACAGAGATGGAAGAGAGAGAGAGAGAGAGAGATGATTCAGTAAAATTCTAAGGGAGAAATTTCGACATGATTCAAACTCTAAGATTATAATGTCTAACTAGTTGAAAGATAAATTACATAGACACAGTTATGTATAATCATGGATTTTTTAGGACCCTCCACCACCCTCGTCGTCTTACATTTGTTTTGGTATTTAGTTTTTTGTAGCTTTTTTCTTTTTTCTTTTTTTTTTTTTTGGTTTGTGGTTGTAAAGACGTGTGTACTCGTGTTTCGTGGGAGACTCATCCCCACCCCCCCCCCCCCCCCCCCCCAACCCACACCCACCCCCCCCCCCCTCACCCCCCCCCCCCCCCCCCCTCCCCCACCCCCCCCCCCCCCCCCCCCCCCCTTTTTTTTTTTTGTTACCACTGTTTCACCTTGTTTTTCTTCACAACCCCCCCCTAAAATATCCCCCCTTTCTGTGGTTTCACTAATACCATCACCTGAGTTGCAGTCTGTGGTGATTCTACAACGGAAATACGATAGTATAGCGTCGATGTGTTGGCCCATTAGCAATACAGAGTTGAGTCATGTTAAGGTGATGGAAACGAAAAACGAGTAAAAATCAGGGATTTTGTTTTTATGGGAAGCAGAACAACGTAGTCATGGAAGACGGGAAAAAGGCCGACGAAAAAAAAAAAAAAACAACAACAAAAAGCTATTAAGAAAAGGCCAAAATCACGCTGCGTGTTTCACCAGGTAACGAGAAAATTGGCAATGAAGAAGTATGAGGCTGGGAATTCTGTTCCCATCAGACCAGTAAATAAAACATCTGCGATATTTTTGGACAAAAGCTGTTTTAGTGGATCTCATAGTCACTGCATGTTAATGTGGGTAAAAGAACATCAACACGCCAAGGCTCAAGAAAGACGTCTTGAACAAGGGTAATTTCGGGCACATTGATCAGCTTGTACAGCCTCAGTCCAGTCACGGTCCATTGGGCCGACACCAAAGCAGCTTTTGCAGGTTGGGATAGCCTGTCACGACACTCGAAAACCTGCCAGCCACATTGAGGACTGTCAGAATACTGACAGATCAGGATCGTGATCTATTTGGGGTTACCGTTTCAGAATCAGGAGTTAGAGAGAACCTCTGCACACACACACACACACACACACACACACACACACACACACACACACACACACACACACGGACGCACGCACGCACGCACACACACATACAAACACACGCATACACACACAAACACACACAACACACACACACACACACACACACACACACACACCACACACACATACACACACACACACGCACGCACGCACGCACGCACTCGCACGCACGCACGCACACACATACACACAAAACACACACACACACACAGATGTTACGCTGAACAATCTAATTAATAGTGGAGGAAAACAAGAGCAGGTTTACACTTCCTCTGTCGTAGCATTAATGACTTGGCAGAGATTAAAAACATAAAGCAAAAGCAAAAACAATTAAAAAAAAAAGAAAGAGAAAAAAACGGGCTGAGTGAAAAAGAACGGGGGGGAAAGAACGAAAAAGAGAACGAAAAAAAAATCGGTGAAATATATATCATAAATATTAAACTCTTCACTAGCAGCAAATGGGAATCATACATATAGATAAACAGACGTTCATTAAGAGAGAGAGAGAGAGAGGAGAGAGAGGAGGGAGAGAGAGAGAGAGGAGAGAGAGAGCGAGAGAGAGAGAGAGAGAGGAGAGAGAGAGGAGAGAGAGAGATCTTGCGGCTTACTTCCCATCCACTCGTGCCCAAAATGGCGATCGTTCTTGCTGAAACTGATTCAGCTAGGCTTTGAATTAAAACCCCACAGGTATTTAAAGACAGCGAAGAAACGTAATGAACAGGAAATACATGAGGTAAGCTGAAATGCGTCGGACCTCCCCAGAAACCGGCTGAATGGAGGAATACTGTAAAGCTGTTAGTGTTACGTATATCTGCGTGTGACAATGACAGACCAATGCTGTGGGCCCACGAATCATAGCAGTACATGGTGCCAACGAGATGGAATACTAATATCTATGTGAAAAGCTAAAGTGTCAGTATAAAGGCGTCATTGACGTAAGGATTACATTGAAGCTCCCGCCAATACTGTGTTTAAGTAACATGGGAATAAAGGACATTGTCTTTCTCTGAATCACTGTCATTCACTACCCATGCCCACAGAACGCACGTGTTTAAAGCAAGGTGGAAGGATCAGGGATGAAGATGACGAGTTTCACTGTGTGGCTTTGTGTTGACAACCTACATCTGCATTTCATGGTTTCTGAAATATTACATCTACAAGACAGGTTTCTGAAAATTGGTACAAGAACACCCTACGTCTGCGGACCGTTTTAGCAGACAAGTGCTGAGTCGAGGGTCGTTTCCCCCTCCTTCATGAAGGTCACGTTGTAGCCAGGATTACAGGATCAGCAGACTGCAACGATCGACAAGTTGATTGCTGGCACCAATAAGGAGTTTTTGCCTTCGTCCGCGTTTGGGTTGTCTGTCTATTAGCAAGATTACGCAGGAACTGCTGAAGCGATTTTTGGCCACGAACTTTGGTGGGAAAGATGAACTGTCGGTCAGGGAACGAACTCACTGAAATTTACTCCGGATTCTTGTGCATTTAGAATCTATTTACACTTGGGGTCTCACAGTCCCGAATGCCTTCTGGTTTCATGTTTGATGATTCATAGTCCAATGTTCTAAAACTTATTTTAGAATTTCGCGTGTCCCTGTCATAAAACAAATATGCATGAGACACTTCACAGAGGCATCAAAGCAAAATTAAGGAAATAAAAACGGTTCAAGGTGAGGATGAAAAGGATGAAAATAATGAAGGTTAGATGAGATACATAGACGTTCAGCTTAAAGGAATGAAGCTTTTGGTTGCATTCCTCCCACTGCCCTCTCTCGGCTGCTGGTTCCGGTGAACCGGGATGGCACGTTATAAAACTGGTGAAAAAGTGACACAGAGAACGTCCTCTCTCTCTCTCTCTCTCTCTCTCTCTCTCTCTCTCTCTCTCTCTCTCTCTCTCTCTCTCTATATATATATATATATATATATATATGTATAGTATGGTATGTATTTCTGTGTGTGTGTGTGTGTGCGCGCGCGCGCGCGCGCGCGTGTGGTGTGTGTGTGTGTGTGTGTGTGTGTGGGCTGTGTGTGTGTGTGTGTGTGTGTGTGTGTGTGTGTGTAAGTAGGACTACGTAATTCCCGAAGTCTAAGAAACTAGGAAATGCCTTGCGAGTTGTATTAGCCAACAAGCTCTTTCAAGTGTTGTAGGTTTAGCACAAATAAACGTGAATGTGAAATTCACATGTAAACAGGAAGCGTTTTGAATACTGTAAATCGGTTAATGACTGAAGAGAGACCGACCTTATTCCACTTTTTGCCAATTAACAAAGCGTTTTGCTCCCATGTAGGTAATTGCGGGTGACCTCCCTTGTTGGTGTATTCTTTTCTTTCTGACTAGGAATGTTTCCTTAACTATGTATCATAGAAAAAAAAAAAAAATGACACAACCAATGTAAGGCAGGCACTCAACTGACAAGGCATTGGGCCAATGCATTAGGTCAGATATCTGCAAAGTCAAAAGCCACGAGACTTTCTTCTTCAATTCTCTCATCTTAGTTGTTCATTCATTTATCCATCAGCTTTAAATCATGCGCAGTGTGGTCTCAAGGACTTAGCGGACGTGGTGTAGCGTGGTATGGACTAGTCCGCACGCAGTGACACCTCCTTGATGAAACTGAAACTGAAACTGTACCTGACACGTAGGCAACTTTCATGAAAATTATTCAATCATTGACGCCATGAGCTCTGTCACTCGACAAGGTTGGACAAAGTATTATGACTTCCAAATGGTGTCATGTCGATAATCATTAAGGTGATGGCTATCATCAATCACATGTTGTTGTTATTCTTGCTGCTGTTGCTGCAGCTGCTGCTGTTGTTGCTACTGATGCTACTGCTGCTGCTGTTGTTATTACCATTTTACCACCACCATCACGATCCCGTAATATGCCAGTGGCTACCATTGAAAATCATACTGCCCGCAACACTAAGAAAAAATTACACTTAAACTTACCCCAAAGGTTTACATGAAGTACTGCACAGATGGCGTGCTAAAACGGCAATAGAAGATATTCAGCGATAAGTGGCGGAACAAGGACATTTTTTCTGTTTGGCGACGTACAACAAAAACAACAACAACAAAAATCAAGCTTGGAGTCATGGTAGGCAGAGAAAATAATACTAAGATTAGGCGGTGTGGCAAACCAGTGAAACATACATATGTGATAATTGAATATTTCTTGGAGTCTTTGCAACACCAAACATGCCCGTGTTATATATCACGATATGTATCATATATATAATAGAATTATATATATATCTATGATATAATATATATATGTGTGTGTGTGTGTGTGTGTGTGGGGGGGGGGTGTGTGTGTGTGTGTTTCTCATGGATGTTACGTCTGTCATCATCATATATATATATATAGGTGTGTGTGTGTGTGTGTGGGGGGGGGGGGGGGGGGGTGTGGGTGTGTGTGTTTTCTCATGGATGTACAGTCGAGATGGTTCGGAAATCTCGTGGTGCACAAAAATACTTGGTACCGGTGGTACGTCGGAAAGTCTGCGTACTTGAACAACACATGGAATTTGTGATCAGACATAAAAAAAATGATTCATGAGCGATTTATAGCAAAAAAATCAGTTGTGAAGAAATGTGAAGTGGAAAACAGTCTTTGGCATCAAAAAGACATACTGATCTGAACAAAAAATTGAAAACAAATGCTTAATTTGAATTTTGTACCCTTTTGGGGAAGTGCTTGTATTTTGATGGTGGTTGTTGTAGAATTGGGCTACTTAAGAAAAACAAAACAGAACTATGTGGGTTTCACATTCTTCACGTTGGTGTTCCATGTCGCAATGACAAATTGCATTGTATTGTATATTAATGGCCAACCTGAATCTAACAATATTGTATGCCCCAGTGTTGTATGACTTTACTATATTAATTATCCGTTTAAGTTGTCTGTCACGTTGTGGATACAACACCACGCCGTCATTATCATTCATTTTTTTTTTTCTATGGGCAGATTCATCACCATGCATGTATAGTCACATGCATGTGACATGCTGATATGCCTAAATAGTTTCACAAACTCAGCGTGGCACTCGTGTTTCACAAAAAATATATTATTCTGAAAATGTGTTTAAGCAAACCGTGACCATGCCACGATAGCTTTCAGTTTATTTCTAATTGCTTCGTACGTTCATTCCACGTATTCATTCTTTTTTTTTTACATTTTACAGCTTTGCGCAATTCTCTCTCTCATCTCTCTCTCCTTCTCTCTCTCTCTCTCTCTCTCTCTCTCTCTCGATCTCTCTCTCTCTCTCTCTCTCTCTCTCTCCTCTCTCCACTCAAAATATCCCGTTGATTTGCAGAAATTTAAGAAAGTTCAGTTTAGTGGTTTTATTTTTGTCTGTCCATCATAGACAATATTAGGCAAAATAGCAGCCATACAATCTACGCTAGCACTCACAAAGTGATCTCAATGATTTCCAGAATGAAAAGTTCAGTGAAGTGGGTTTTATTTTACGTCTGTCCATCACAGATGATGTTAAGACAATAACAACCCATTAAACAGATCTAAGATGTAAACCTATAATTTGAAAAACTTTTTAGTGAAATCTGGCAACTTCAGTTGAGCAACAGCGCTGCAATACCAATATTGCATCCATCACATAGAACATGGCCTATATTTTGATAGTTAATAACGTTAGGATCTTTCTCCATATAACGGTTGAGCTGAATCCGAAAGACAGAGAAAACATCAATGGACTCCCCTAAGTTTGAAGACAAGCAGGAGGAGGGCGAGAGATAAGTTTATCTTCCAACATTTTAAAAAATAGATGAAAAGGGAGTGGCGGGGAGAGAGAGACACATTTTTTTCAAATTTTCATAAACGCTAGTAGGGGGGGGGGGGGGGGGGGGGGGGGGGGGGGGGGACGGGGGCAGCGGGGAATGAAGAGGAAATCACTCTTCTAAATTTTCGGTTCAACACCGGTAAAGTAAGGAAAAGGGGTGGAGGAGGGGGAGGCATCTAAATATTTGTTGCATGCGGGGAGTGCGGGTGGGAAGTGAGGGGATCCTTTTACCATGGCATAAACACTTTTTTTTTATTTGTTTACTTTGTTTTGTTTTGTTTTTCTTTTCTTGACATATTATATTTTTGGGGGTTCGGGGGTGTGGGGGGGGGAGAGAGGGCAGCAGGAAAATAAAGTCTACACTTACATTTTTCTTTGTTAGTCATTTGTATTGTACCCACCTGTTGCATATATGTTATCCCCTGTTGAAAGATACTGATGAAGCAGCAAAAGTAGTGGGCGTGTGCGTGTGCGTAAAAAAGACGCTTTATGTGCATAGAGTGCACACACACACACACACACACACACACACACACTAACACACACACACACACACACACACACACCACAAAACACCACAAACGACGCGCGCGCACACAGAGCAAATCGATCTCTCTTCTCCCCCAGCTCTCTCTCTCTCTCTCCCTCTCTCTCTCTTCTCTCTCTTTCTTCTATTTACACACACGCTGCGCGCGACACCACACGCACTGTCTCATATCCTCGCTGGCTCTCTCTTTCTACTTCACACACACACACACACACACAAACACAACACACACACACACACACACACAAGACATGCATACATAACATGCACATTACATACACATGCACACTGTGTATGTGTGAGTGTGTGGGGGGGGGGGGTGGGGGGGAGGGGGAGATAACTTTATTCCACGATATTTTCGTTTTCGTGTGCTGAAAGCACACACACACACACACACACACACCACACACACACACAAACACACACACACATACACGCACGCACGCACGCACGGGCTGGCACGCATGCTCGCGCGCGCGCGCACACACACACACACACACACACCAACACACAAACACACACTTGTGCATCAACGAGAAGGCAGCGCATTTGAAACAGGTCTTGGTGAGCCACATCATGAGCGGCGTTTCAGACTTCGGGGCAAGTCACGGTCTTCTGATCTCGTGTTGCACGTGCCCTCATCGTCCCGCCTGATGACTGTGTGGGGCATAGACCCCAGGATGCAGGAACGCCGGGGTCGGAACAACATGGAGAAGAAGAACCACCACCCACTCGACACCAAAAACGAATAAATTCATCGTCAGTGGTCTTCGTGGAAGTTCTTTATTGTGGCGACTTGTTGTTCAGGCATTGTCTACATTCACTCACGTGTGCTTTGGGGCTGCAAGTTCGGAGAGGGAAAAAAAATCTTTGTGAAACGTGCATGGATAGTACTACACATGAAGACACCGACTAGTTCGTACTTCTGAGCTGAAGGGCAGTTTTTAACACCGCGGCAGTGTGTGATATCGCTTACGCTGTGGACAGTGATTGACCGCAAGGCCAGTGGGGTAGGTCTTATTCGCGCGCGCGCGGCACGTGTGGTGTCTGTTCTGTCTGTGTGTGTCGTTCTGTTATGTCCTTGACGCAATTCTTTGTTGGGACGACTCAGAAGATTTTCACAAGGTTACCAGGATATGGTCATCAAGCACGCGCGCGCGTGCGCGCACGAATACGCACATCGGGCGTACACCACACAACACACACACACACACACACACACATAAAGTAGGGGGGAGGAGGGGGTAGAGGATTGCAGTCTTTCGATCAAGCACCATTCATGGGTTTCTTTTAAAACGGATGTTTTTGGTTGTGAGTGTTGAACGGAGAGAAATGAAACCATTTGAAAACCCAAAGATATGGTGCTCCATCAGAAGCCCCTACACCACCCACCACCCACACCCCGCTTAATCCGCGCGCGTGCACACACAAATGTACCGGGGGTGGGGTTGGAAGTGGGGTGATGTGATGGAGAGGAAAGGGGCAGTTGGATAGTGTGGAGGTGAAAAAAAAATGGAGGGAGGAAAGGCGGCACGCGCGCGCGGCATGGGTGTGTGTGTGTGTGTGTGTGTGTGTGTGTGTGCGCGCGCGCGCGCGCGCGCTGTTGTTTTGCGGTGTATGGGTGTATGTGTGTTGTTGCGCAGCGCGTGCCGAATGTGCGTTGGTTTGCTGTGCTTGTACATGCTGTTTTGTGTCCTGATGACTGTGTTTGTTATGTGTGTCCTGTACGTACTAGTACGGTTTGTGTGTGTGTGGTGCGTGCGTGCGTGGTGTGTGTGTGTGTGTGGTGTTGTGTGTGTGTGTGTGTGGCTGGTGTGTGTGTGTGATGCACCCACGTGTGTATTGTGGATAGCGATTCCTCGGAACCTTACTTTACCGATTCCAGTCAAGATTAGTGATGGATTGATTCTTACCTTGGTTTCAGGAAAAACTTTATCAATCAAATAAAAGAACAGAATAGTCAGGATTCAATAGATAATCAGTCAGTCACTAGAGCAGTTTCTTAATCAATCATTGGATATTCATTAATTCACCCGTTAATGTAATATGAAATATGGTTTTCTCATATACAGCGACTTCAAACAGTTCATGTGTGTCGTTACCGGCGAAATACGAAAACGATGGCACTTCAGGTATGAGCAGCCACTTGTCATGAACAACAAAAAAAAAAAAAAAAAACAAAAAGAGGTCGCAAACTGTAAGAACCCTTTTGGCGGAAGATTTCCGCCCCTTCCCTCTGTCTGACTATTATCTCCAAAGGCAGGGAAAATGAATGCTTTCAATTACTCATTATGGTCCACAACCATGTCTCCCTTTTCAGTGTATACTCGTCCATCTTTACATTTTCATACTTGTGCTCAAACATCATCAATTTCTCATGGATTTCCACAATCATCTGCCCTCTATCTTGATGCCCCATACCCATCTATTCTGTCTCATGATGTCTACTTCCATCTGTCGTTTCTCAGAACGATGTATGCAAAACCCATCTTGCTTGTCATGATGCCCCAACGATCGTTTGTATGTTAACTTTCTCCGTAAGAGGTACATTCGGGTGTATTTTTTTCCTTTTCTTCCTGTCTCAGGATGCCATCGTCAAATCTTTCTTTCGTTATGGCTTTATAATCCATTTTTCACTGGTTTTTTGGTTTCCTGTAGCGATTTTTCGTTTCACTGCCCATGGCGTCCTTCTACCTTCCCGTCTTCATGATTGTCGTATCTTCTTTTTTTTCAATCTTGGATGTAGCCGGTTGTCCCACTGTGTATACTTGTTTAGATGTACAAAGGCCAGTTGAGGCACTGTCTACCTTTTTTTGATAAATTCTTCAGATAGGTACATTGGCCATATTAGGGGACTGGCTACACTATTCGTAGATTGTCTGGATAGGTTACATTCAGGCGTGATGTCCACTTGCACCATATAACTGGTATGAAAAATAAAGAATACTCGTTTTCCAGATTGCATATGTGTGGGCGGGGAAGTGGAGCACGGGAAAGGAAGAGAATGAGACTAAAATGGCAGCAGTGAGCATGCCAGTTTTTTATACCGGTCGGAAACTCAACTTAAAAGTGGGCATGTGAGCATGCCAGTTTTGATACCGGTCGGAATACAACTTTAAAAATGGGCAGTGAGCATGCCAGTTTTTTGATACCGGTCGGAACTAAACTTAAAATGGGCAGCGTGAGCATGCCAGTTTGATTATCGGTCGGAACTAAACATTCAAAGGGGCAGGAGCATGCCAGTTTTGATATCCGGTCGGAACTAAAATTAAAATGGGCGCGTGTCGAAAATGTATATTTTCATATCGGTCGGAACTTCAAACTGCGAGCACGTTGCATCAGTGCTGGGTCAACCAGTTCACCATGTTACTTTCGGATGTAGGAGTATATCCGGTCATATATGCACCATTTTTTTTGCTCGGGCCGGGATATCCGTATTAAATCTGGCACTTCATGTATTTTTTTTCGAATGTAGAAATATGTGTTACATCTGGCTACCATTCATTTTGGTGTAGGATATATATGGCACCATGTTGCTTTTTTTCGGTGTCGGATATCCAATTATGTGGGCCACCATTTTGGTGTTTTTGTTTTGGTTTGATAATCCGTTCACACTATGAGGCAACATGTTATTCATCGGTGTAGGGATATACCGTCATAGTCGGAACCATTTCGTCGTGGGTAGGATATCCGTTTCGATATGCTGGCACAATGTTATCATCGGGTGGTGGTAAGGAATCCCATCATAGATCGCACCCTGTACTACTTGGTGTTTGTAGGACTATCCACGTTCGTATCTGCAACTATGTCGTTTTTGGTGTAGGCTCTCAGTTTCATGTCTGGCACCATGTGTCATCGGTGTTGGGTAACCCGTTCACTCTTCCGCAGCCAGGTTACTGCATCGGAGTAATAATACGCCGTGGGCTGTCGGAGCACAAAGGGCACCATGTTTTAGTCTCTGCGGGAAAATGTAGACTTCCAAGTGCACTCCTACGCCTCATGTTGTATTTTCTTCCTGTAGGTGTACGTGGCATCCATGGTTACTTTCGCAGTAAGACGAGGGTCCCGTGGCACATCCTTGCAAACAAATGTACTTAACCCGCGGGGGTACAGGATGTACGTGCAGTACGTGGCTCATGTACTTTCGCCGTCAAGCGTGTAGGTAGGCCCAGCCCACGCAGGCTGGTCTGTTACATCTCGCCGCAAGATTGTAGGGATAACCGGGGCACGCTCGTATGCCTTATGTATAGGTAAAGGTGTTTGATCGACCCTGATGAACGCCTGACCCTAAGTTACTTTTGCCGGAAAGTTTTAAAATACCGGGGCGGCAGCCTGACACTGTTACTTTCGCCGGTGTTTAAAAAGTGGGATACCGATCTGCGCGAACGCCCGTGTTGGATTTTGCCGTTAAAAGAGTAGGCTGAGCTCTGGTGACCCGCCAGGCGTTTATGTTACTTCCGTACTGGTGTGAAATGAGATGTGTGTGCACACCTTGCACCTGCAGCATGTCCGTCTCATGTGGCAGCATCTGTCTTCCCCGTCAGCCGCTTTGAAACCTTGATATCAAACAGTTATCTGTATACGTTAATTACAGTCATTGCCATTTTGTGGTCGTACGGCAGCAGGCACCAATCCTGGAGAAATGTCAGAGCTGACCAGTGTCATCATGGAAGGAGATCAAGCTCTTGTCAGGCGCACACACACACACACGCGCGCGCGCGCATACATGCATGCAAGTACATGACGCGAGTGCTTGCGCACACACAAGCACACCACACACCAACACACGACCCACCACACACACACACACACACAAACACACAACAGAGAGAGAGGGCGGGGAGGAGGGAGAGAGAGCGTAACAAGCCCAAACGGGCTTACGTACATTTAGTCATGTAATCTAAAACCAGGTATAACAAGCTGGACGATGGAGGGAAAGCGAGCTAAGCTCATCAGAGAAATGCGAAGGAATACAGAGCTGAGTGCGTCCGCCGTGGATATCTAGCGATAAGGAACGCATGAATTTCAACATTGGACGTGAAGGTGATTTCTCTTCTCCTTGTTTTGTGGTTGTGTGGTTTGGACTGGCGGCTTGGTTATTTTTCCGATTGCTTTCACATTTTCTGTGCATTGTTGTTGGGTTTTTTTTCTTTATTGGTTGATTGTAAGGTCTTGTGCCATTGGTGTTTTTTTTTATTTATTTGGTTGTGTAAGTAATTAAATCATTGTGTCATTGAGATATCAGCGATCAAAAGTCGTGATGCGTCATCTATATAGGCCGAAAATAAAGAAACATTTTCTATGTGAAAACGCTTTTATGATACAACTATTGCGGGTCAACGGGTGCACCAGGGCGATGGAACAGGGCGGTGATTCTGTGTGTTCCTTCTGCCGTTCTCTGGATCATTTCGTGCAGATTCCATGCACGTCATTTCCTTTGTCTTAATACAAGTTGTATTTTATTCGCCTTCGACCGAAGTTCGAAATGTAGGTGGGTTTTTTTCTCTCTCGTCTGGTTTTATAACTCTCCACGCCCTCCCCTCCTTTTACACTAAAAAATGAACTGGTTTAAACAAACGTTTGTGGTTCTCTTCTGCTTTGGACCATATGGATTTGCGGACTGGAAAGTCGGATGTTGATGGGACCTATAAACGCAGAGATTTAGAAATTTAGAAGCTGTGTAAAACGAATCGTCTTTTTAGCTCCTGATCCATTACATAGCAGTGGCCTATGTCTGGCCATAACCCCTTTTTCTAGGCCAAGCGTCTCAGGTCGGTTGTAGCAACTGGCTCTACACACAAACACCACACACACCAACACACCAACACAACACAAACCACACACACACCACACACACACACACCACACACACACTTTTGCACGTTAGTTCTTTCCAGGTTTTTTTGTTGTTTCATTTTAAAGATATGTATCTCTTTAGCTTGTGTTGTAAGACAACACAAGACAAAAACATTCTCAGTGGCGTGAGCCAATTGGTGTTAATGGTGGGATGGAATTTTCGTTGTCAATATACAACTCTCGTTAATTGGCATCAGTCAGCACTTTCACACAGTGAGCGCCAGAAGAATCCGGTTCTTCGTTCCTATCGAGAATGACAGAAAGCTCGTGACTTTCATGCGCGTTTGTCAATATAAAATAGGATGACAGAAAAAAAAAAACACTTTTAGTTTGAGGATCCTAGCATTAGTTAACCAGAAATGTGATCGCACGACGTGGTTTCAGGATCTTTCTACCATGCTTGTTGTGGTAACCTGTCTTCATTTTTTGTTCCCCTTCGTTGGTCGCACGGTGAACCCAACAGATATTATATTCCCATGTCTTCTCTTCTGGTGTTGAAGTCGTTGAAGACTAGGCTATGCGTGCTCAACACGAACCCCCTCAGTCTGGTACAACATCTTAATCTTCGATTTTCCGGCTGACATCAATCTCGACAGACTCCCTCTTTTAGGGCCAAAAACATACGGCCAGCGTTCTTCTCTCTGACATACCACATGGACAGACGACCTTTCTTGTGGCCTAAATCCTACGGCAAACGTTTCCGTCCTTCCATACTAGGGTTCCATCCATCTGTAAACCACGCCCTCTCCGTTCGCAGGCAGAGACAACAAGGTTACAGTTGCCGAAAATTTATTTTCCAAGGAAGAATTTCACGCCTTACCCATCATCCCTTTGATTAGTTTTACGATTCTCGACTCTGGTGCATGGTGGTGTGGTGTGTTGGTGTGTGGTGTGGGGGTGAGGAGAGAGAGGAGGAGGAGAGAGGAGGATAGGAGAGAGAGAGAGAGAGGTAGATAGATGAGAGAAGGAGGGTTTGAAGTCGTGTCAGAGCCAGTGTTGACAAGTTTGTTAGATCTTTGTCATGACTGTCGTGATGTAATGGGCAGACAGCAGCAGCAGTGGTAGCAGGTCGAGAGTGGTGGTAGTAGTTTAGTAGAGAGTAGTATAGTGCAGTAGTAGGTATAGTAGTAGTATCGTATGTGGTGTGGGGTGGTGGTAGTAGTAGTAGCAGTAGCAGGAGTAGTAGTAGTAGTAGTGGTGGTTGTGTGGGGGTGGTGGAGTAGTAGTAGTATTGTATCGGTGGTAGGTAGTGTAGTGTAGTCGTGGTGGTGGTGGTGGGGGGTGGTGGGGGTAGTGGTGGTAGTAGTAGTAGTAGTCGTGGTGGTGGTGGTTGGTGGTGGTGGCGGTAGGAGTTATAGCACAGGGCGGAGTATGTACACCAGGAAATAGCGGTGAGAGAAATGGCAGTATCGCCCCCCCCCGTGCGACGCGTGAAAAAGTAATACCGATAACTTGCGTAGGTGTATGGTGTGATAATTACTGCCCATGTTGAATTCAAACCATTTTTATTCATGTCTTCATGCGTAAGATTTTCACGGTGGAATTTCGCTTTTCCTTTCTTTTCTTTTCTTTTTTCTTTTTTTCTTTTTGTTCGTTAAGATCCTCTTCCGGACGATCCCACCTCCCTCGCCCCCCACCACCCCCGACGCATCACCACCCGCCACACCTACTCTCGGGCCCCACTCTGTCCCCTTTCATAAAAACGCCACTTATTTGAAGAATGTTAAATCACGTTTTTCCCCCCATAAAATGCAACGAGCAGGTTTGTGGTGTGGAAGGAGTAAAACAGCAGTGTGCACACACACACCGGTGCCAACACGATAAGTCCTACCGTATATTAACGGTGATTCACAATAATTTTGCGCTCTTTCGGTTGTTTGAAGAGTTTAAACCGTCCGATGTGTAAAAGGTTTGATGCGATTTCATGAAATAATTTTGGACGGGATGTCAGTGAAATTCGATACGGTTACATTTTCACAGGTATAATCCGTTTTCACTCGGTTTGTTCCAGCGCGAGCCAGGGGACATGTTTTCGTATGTGCAGCTTAAAAGTTTCGGAACCGGTTGACAGAACGGTTATTCAAATGAGGCAAGAACCTTAATAAGGACTACATCATGACACGTTTCCGTTGATCAATCGGACAATAAAATTTGAAACGAGGGGGGGGGGGGGGGGGGGGAGGGGCGGGCGGGGACTGAATCTAGCAAGGGACTTCTTTGAATTCGAGGGGAATGAAACCAGTGGACTATTTCTATACAAGTGTGATGGTGTAGTATATGATACGGAATAAACGAGTGTTGCGATCCTGAAGCCTGTCAGCACGTCTGTAGCTCATAAAATGTAGAATGGTTTAGTTCAGGTGCCACCCCCCCCCCCCCCCCCCCCCCCCCGCACCCACCCCCAGGTTGTGTACCAGCATAGTTCTAGCAATTAGTCAAAGGCGGAAGAAACTCTAGAGGATGGAGGTCAGGAGATTAATAACAAACAAGCGACAAAAGAACGAACACAGATTCCTCAGCGCAGTTTACGATATTATTCAGCTAAGTAACCAAAACAAATACGCACCGACCACACATGAACAGTCCATAGAAAACAACCGTCAGAGATCTGATAATTCACAAAACGTTAATTACATTTTCGTGTCAGGTGTCAGTCCAGTAAAAGAGAGAGAAATCACCCTTCTGTCACTTCCCTCTGCCATTGATAGGGGCATAGCAAGAATGCGGAAAGGCTTTGTGAACAGGAAAATCGGGATATATCGATAAAGACGTGCTTTTAAGTAATCGTTTAATCGGATGAGGGGACTTATTAACCGTTACACACACACACACCCACACAACCCACACCAAACCCCACACACCACACACACACACGCACGCACGCACGCCACGCTACACACATCACACACACACCACAACGCGCGCGCGGCGCGCGCGCGCGTCGGCGCGTAACACACACACACACCACCCACACACACACAAACACACACCACCAACACAAGAAAAGGACGGACACAACATCTACAGAACACTACCACACACCCAACACACACACACACACACACACACACACACACACAGCACACAGAAGGAAGGAGAGAGCGGAGAGAGAGAGAAGAGAGGAGATGACAAAAAGACAGACCAACTGAATGATGACGGACTGACTGACCTGCTGACTGAGCCTGCCGTATACAGACCAAACGAACAGACGGATGGTTGGGGTGTTTGTGGTGGTGATAGACATAGTGGACGCGACGGAGAGAGAGCGAGCGAGAGAGATAGATATAAGAGATAGAGGATAGAGAGAGAGATAGAGAGAGAGAGACAGGACCGACAGACGACAGTACAGGACAGGGACAGACCGCACATACCGACAGACCAATGGACCGATTGAGTCCCGCCACCATACAGACACCGCAGACAGAGGGGATGGGGAAGGAGCGGTGAAGAGAGAGGGACAGACGGGGACGGGAAGTGAGAGAAAGAGAGAGTGGAGAGAGAGAGGAGCATGAGAGTAGAGATGTCCCGAGATGAGAGGAGAGATGAGACGGAGCGACGGGACGGACGGACAGAGAGAGTGAGAAAGAAAGAGCGAGGACGCGGAACGTTACTGACAGACCGTAAGAGTGAGAGAGGAGGAGAAGGAGAGAAGATGATGGAGAGAGCGAGAGAGAGAGAGAGAGAGAGGATTCTATTTCAGCCCCCGCCCATGGCGTTTTCCTCGACTCATATTCTCACGATCCTCCTTCAACCCCGACGTCACTGCCTCTTTGAGACAGTTTCAGCAATAAAAACCCCCCACCGACAGACGTCCGCTGCCGAACCCTCGGGCACCGGGATTCGTCCCACCTGCCCAATCAAACGGGTGGTTCCAAGCACCACTCCCTCGTCAGTGTCCCCCTGTTTCGAATTTAGACTGTGGTCATCAGAGAGGTTCCATCTCCTTGGTTTTCTAGACGTAAGTGATCCTCCGCCCACCAGGAAATGTCCAAGGCCATGGTGGAAAAACAAAAAACCAAAAAGGCAGACAAATCCCTCCTCATCTAAAGGTCCAATGACTACGTCAGAGGGTTGATTAAATACGCCTAGAGCTCGTCAATGCCCTTTACGTAGACTAGGAAAACTAATGTTATATTCGAATAAAGGGCGATGGAGGGGGGGGGGGGGGGGGGGGGGGGCGGAGGGGAAAGGGGGGAGCGAGGGGCTACACCACCTAACGGGGCCAATTGGCGCAGTGCAGATGGTATTAATACGCCTAATGACTCCGTGAAAAGCTCTGTTAGGTGGAGTAAAAAAAAAAAAAGCTGGTATTCTCATTTGAATAAAAAAAGGGAGGGGGTGGGGGCTGTAGACTACAACAGCTAGCAGGGCCAATGGCGCAGTCAGATGGTATTAAATACGCCTAATGACTCGTGAACGCTCTGTTAGGTGGACTTTAAAAAGTTGATACTCTTACGTGATGAAAAAGGGGGGTATGCGGACTACACAGCTAGGAGGGCCAATGGCGCAGTCAGACGGTATTAAATACGCCTAATGACTCGTGAATGCCCGTGTTACATTGAGTTTTTAAAAGTTAATAAAATGATCAAATTTAGAGGGGAAAAAACTCCACCGTTAACTAATGACTCGTGAATGCCCTGCTACATTGAGAGTTTTAAAAAGTAATAATAAATGATCAAATTTAGAGGGGGGAAAAACTCACACGTTATAACTAGGCCAATGGCGCAGTCCAGATGGTATAAATACGCCTAATGACTCGTGAATGCCCTGTTACATTGAGTTTTTAAAAAGTGAATAAAATGATCAAATTTAGATGGGGGAAAAAACTCCACCGTTAACTTGGCCAATGGCGCAGTCAGATGGTATTAAATACGCCTGATGACTCGTGGAATGCCCGGTTTGCGTGGTGGACTTAAGGAAAAGGTTAATGCTATCATTTAATCCAGGGATTTAAACAAGAAAAGCAAGGTAAACAGGGCCAATGGCGCAGTCAGATGGTTATTAAATACGCCTATGACTCGTGAATGCCCTGTTACAAGACAAGAACAAGGCTAAAGGTACCATATAATAGAAAAAAGCCAACTTGGACGCACGCGTGTGGGTTAGATGACCATCGAAGCTCAGGGTCGAGTCACGGACTTCTAGAACCTTGGAGAACTGGTACCCTGTGTTGGCCCCGGACAAGAGAGGGGAGCCAAAAGACCCACAGAGAGGGCGGGTCAGCGCGGAAAACCACCCGTTGATGGCCGGTGGGGACGATCTTCGGTGCCGGGGTGAGGGGGGGTCGTCTGTCAAGGGGGGTTGTTTTGTTGGAATCTGTGCTCAAAAGGGAGGATGCGGGTGTTGAAGGCGGATCGGAGAATAACTCAGGAAAAAGTCTGACATAGAATCTGTGAGTGCATGTACGTAGGTACACACACACACACACACACACACACACACACAACACACACCACACAACACACACAACACACACAGCCATTACGCGCGAACACACACACACACACACACACACACACACACACACACACACACAAACCACACACACACAGTACACACACCAAAAACACACACAACACACACACACACACACACAAACACATACGCGCGCGCACACACAAACACACACAACACACACACACACAAACACACACAACACAACCACACACAAACTTTTTTTAATACATAAAGACACGCACACGCACGCACAAAACACAACGCACACACACACGCGCTCGCGCGCGCGCGCGCCGCGCGCGCGCGCACACACACCAGACACACACACACACAAGCACGCGCGCGCGCACGCGCCACATTCAAGAAACCGCATGCTCACACGCACGCCAAACACAGCACGTATACACACACAATGAATACACTCAAACACCACACACACACACACACACACAACACACACACACACCACACGCTCTATTTCACTCACTCGTCTCTCTCTTCTCTCTCTCTCTCTCTCTCACAAACAAACAAACAACACACACACAAACACACGCACACACACACACACCCACACACACACACACACAGACACGCACACCAACACAACACATCACATACAGATACATTCACAAAAAATAGCGCGCGCAGGTTGCACGAACCATCGAACGCATCCTTGCACATGCACACACACATTACTTCATACGCATTAGGCCAGTGTACAAACATGACACATGCCAACACACACAACTTCATTGCGCATTTCGCACGTGACATCTCAAATACAAACATATACACAAACACATGCCCACATAATAAATTATGTTAACACAACACACACCCACACTACACACAGCACCACACAACACACACACGATACACACACATCTACATCACCACAACACTAGCCTAGCTCTCTCTCTCTCATCTCTCTCTATCTCTCTCCTCAATCGGCGCGCAGCGTGACACAAACACACACACACACACACACCACACACACACAACACACACACACACAAGAACGCGACGCACGTTCATGCTATACACAGGACGCGCGCGCTCGACGCACACACACAAAACACACTTGTCCGGCGCGCGCCGCTGCGGCGCGCGCGCGCACACACACACCACACCACACACACACACACACATCACACACACACACAAATTTACACATCTTTTGGCTATTCAGCTGTCACACTTGTTACAGTGCTTGCGGTTTCTTGATTAATTTACCCATACCGCGCCTATGGACAATCATTATTTCAATTTTTTTTGTTGGGTTTTGTTTTCGCTGTTTTTTGCAGAGAGATGTAGGAGAAGCGTTAGGTTTACCAAAAACCACACAGCATAAACTGCGTGATCAGAACGAGCAACCTTTCAGTCTCTGTATTGATCGAATTATTGATGAGAGACGGTGGTAAAATCGCGAGAGGACTCCATGCAGTTAGAATAAGCCACTGGCCTTTGTATAGCAACGCTGAAGGGACCAGGTGATTTCATCACACAAGATAAAGCTGTGTAGACCAAGTACTAGGGGAACATAAAAAATGTGTACTACATACACTGGGTGGGGATTAAAGCTATAAGCCATGCATTTACAATGGGGATCATGCAGGTCCGCGGGCCATTAGGATAAGATCTTGGTTGCCTGTTTTGGGGAACATTGGGGAGGCATAGAACTGCGATATAGAAGTCTACCGAACGGTCCTACAGAGTTGAATGATTGGAGGAAAAGCACGTGGTACGGTTAAAGAAAATACAGGACCAGTATTGTGACGGTGAATCGAGTTACACCATTTCTTCTCCGCAACTGCTCATCAACATCGCTCAGTTTTTTTTTTTTTTTTTTTTCGTGGTATATTCATGAATTCCGACATAAAGCAATCACTTAACCCCTCGCCCTCAATCTTCAAGCCTTCTCGCCGTCCCCTGCTTCAGTGATTTCAAGTGTGAACCCCGTGAGCTCTTTATGCCCGAGTGGCCAAAACACCGTGTTTTAACGTTCTTTCAGCTGTAGGCTGTCCGCTGCGTTAGAAAGGTCTGGGTATTGGCCCGAAACGATTTCGTGTTCTGAGGATGAGAAGGGGAGGGGGGGGGGGGGGTGGTCGGTCTGGAGGGGGGTTTGTTAGTTGGGGGGATGGATATAACTGACGAACATGGTTTCAGGTGGGAATGTGTATAGAGGCCGGGTCGTATTAGTAAAAAAATCTTGATCGGTTTCGTTATTCCCTGGACTACTGCACAAGCCACGTCCCCATTCCATAAACGGCCACAGATTTAATCATAGGGTCGTTTTTTTTTTTTTTAAGGATACTCTTTCCGCAGCGTTTTTTTTTAAACTGCGCCCACAGTGATGGAGAACATCAGGCCATGAGGCGGTCCGTCAGTGGGTAATGTGACAGGCGCAGACACACCTCAGCATGAGCGATGGAGGCTAGAAGCACGACAAATACTCTAAGAGCAGCAGGGAGGAAAAGAGAGGAAAGAGAAAAGAGCTTTTTTCCCCACCACCCCCACAATAGTACTGCTGATGATTGACTAGCGAAGATTGTAAGATAAAATGCAAATGAGACAGTAAATAACTATAATTCGACAGACAACAAGGTTGATATGATATTACCACTGTGACTATATAATATTATTATAGGATGGTCCCGTAGCGCCTTGTAGCTTATTTGAGTACAGAACGCCGCAATGTCTGGTCAGATAGAAAAGCCAGACCATCTCTAAGCCTTACGCCACTTTTACTTCTTAACTAAAGTCACTCAACCTCTCTCTTTTTTAACCGCAGCCCGTCGGAAATTGAGAGATGTCCCACCGTGGCTCTTCCCTGTTCTACTCCACCGCATCACTCCACTCCGACTCCACTTTCACACACCACCCACACACCCACACACAAACACACGCACAACACCCACACCACACACACACATATATTCATATACTCTTTTACACCCTCTTTTTTTACCACAAATGTCAATTCTTTCTCAGTAAATCAAATCTTCAAAGGCTTCACTGGTAATCGAATTAAAGAATTTCGACTTTTTTTGGACGAAGCAAGGTATTTTCAAGTCTTAGGGACGTAGTTCCTGAATCCTAGGTATTTGTATATTCTTCCTGATACTTTGTTGTAGGCGAACGCCTTGTCTTAGTACTACCAACTTTGTTAACTGAGCAAATCTAAAAAGTTTAGGCGAACCGCCCAAGAGGACTGAAAATGAGTCACAAGACAAACACGGGACGCGTTCGGTCGTAGGTAGTCTTAGGCAAGAGACACAAACTAAAGGACAATTGAAACTGCCACGAGTTTGACGTAGACCTGGCATCTCTTCGCGCAAGGTGAAGTTTGCTAAAAACTGTGTCATGGCCTTTTATCTCACGTATATAGCCACTTGCTCCTCCGAAACACTCTCTCTCTCTCATCTCTCTCTCCGCTGTGCCCTTTGTGGTCTTTATTCATGAAGACCCCCGTTCCTTG
>JADBJO010003824.1:0-30000 GCA_016801955.1 Conus betulinus
AAAAATCACCATGACCCATTATAAGTTTAAAGATAACAATTAGAAACACAAACAAAATCACTTCATCAACGAAGGCGATCCACTTTCCCGATCCACACTATCTTTCACAGTGCATATAAACGTCGCCCATCGACTTCGCCCGTTCAAAACTGGACATGTAGGCTACTGAATGCATGTCATATAGCACAACACAAAAAGACACTCATGACATTAGTCAATACATGTTCATACAATGGCAATGCATCATCTATCTGTTGGCAATGAAGAAAAAAAAAGAAATAATAAAGCCCTCCACTGGATAATTAACTTATTATTTAGAAAAGGAGAGGGACAGACGGGGAGAGAGAGGGAGGAGAAAAAGCATCTGTGTATGTGTGTGTGTGCGCGCGCGCGCGCGCGCGCGACCCCGCGCACGCCCGCGCGCACCGCGCACGCGCGCGTGCGCGAACGGGCGCGGGCGCGCGCGCACACACATGTGTTGTGACCCACTCTCTCTCTTTTCCTCAACCTATCACCATCCTCAAGCAATATCACATTTCAATCTCTGTAGTCAATATCATCTTATCAAAAACATATTCCCACACCGTCCGTCTTTTTAACATCTTCTATCACATTGTTCACCATGTCATTTATCAGTCTCATTCACCAGTTTCCATCCATCAACAATGTGCACCGGCCCCCCACCCCACCAGCATCACTCTTCCTACATACCTCATCAAATTCATCCTTCAGTGCCTCCTGTCAACCTTACTATATCCCAGCAATGTCACCCATTGACACCATGGGAACAGAGCTGTCTGTCTCACCCATCATGATTTTGCATAGGTACTATATGTATACAAATATCACTCAACAACAATATCCATTAACTTGTTTCTAACCCATCGACCATCTGCATCACTTATTGTTATATTCCAATAAGTACCTGAATTGCCTCCAGCAACTCTGGTATCACGTCTATCTTTCTATTCATTTATCTACATCTCCAGTAACCATTACTCTCTATTATCATCCATTTTCATCAGCAATTAATATTCAGCAACATTAGAAAGACAGCGGGGGTTGTTAGTTCCTGTAGATACAACACAACGAATGGACTTATACACTAGTACACAAAGGAAGCGCATGGACCACTAGAAGAAAAGAAGAGGAAAGCAGCCGTGAGTTGGGTGCGGGAGAACTGGGAAAGAGGAAAAGGATAAAGGTGAGTACGGGGAATAGCATTCTGTTCTCGGTTTCCTTATATGTTTCCTAAATATGTCAAATGCACGCGCGCGATGCGCACGCACAACGCCACGTGCCCTGAATGCGTCGTTGTTGTTCAATGAATGTGTCCGCATGTATGTGCAAACATGCGCGCGTGTGTCCGGAATTGATTCCAATGAGGGGCAGACAGAGAGATGAGAAGAACACCGTGTCTGTGCCCTGTATGCTTGATCAGGGGGGTGGGGGGGGGGGGGGGGGGGGGGGGATGGGGGAGGGGGGGGGGGGGTGGGGGGGGGGGGGGGGAAGAGGGAGGGGGGGGGGGTGGGGGGGGGGGGGGGGGGGTGGGTTGGGGGGTTTTATCCTTCGGGGGACCTGTACTGGGGGGGGGGTGGGGGGGGATAAAAAGGAAGCCTATTATTCATCCCTACCTCCAATCCATCATTACACATTAAATATTTTCTGGGGGGGGACCGGGTCCAGTCACCATGTCCATATGTATATAAAGAAGCCACACTTATTCCATCACCTGGGTCCAATTATCATAATGTCCTACATCAATTCCCATGTCCCACATTGCGTCCTGTTTCATATCTAGACGGCCACATTATCAATTATCTATCCACATCAACTCTTCCCTTATCAATCACGATAAAAAGAAGCCTCCATTATTCATCCCTACCTCCATCATCATCAACATTAAATATTTTCTGTTTCCCTTCGCCCGCCAGTCAGCTTGTTCAATTACTATAAATTATCCACATTATCAATCCCCTGTCCACATTACCCGTCCACATTATCATCGTCTGTCCGCATCTACTATCCACATTAGCCATCATCTGTCCACCTCAAACATCCACATTATCAATCATCTGTCCACATCAACTAACCATAATTATTATCAATCATCTGCCCACATCAACTATCCACATTATACCTCATCTATCCACATCACCTATCCACATTATCAATCATCTATCCACATCAACTATTCCACATTACAATCATCTGTCCACCTCAACTCTCCACATTATTAATCATCTATCCACATCAACTATCCACATTACCACTCATCTGTCCACATCAATTATCCACATTATACCTCATATATCCACATCAACTTTCCACATTATCAATCATCTATCCACATCAACTCTCCATTGTCAATCATCTGTCTACATCCACTATCCACATTATACCTCATATATCCACATCAGTTATCCCCATTATCAATCATCTATCCACATCAGTTATCCTCATTATCATCATCTGTCCACATCAGTTATCCCCACATTATCAATCATCTATCCACATCAACTCTCCACATTATCAATCATCTATCCACATCAACTCTCCACATTATCAATCATCTCTGTCCACATTAACTCTCCACATTATCAATCATCTTGTCCACATCAACTTTCCACATTATCAATCATCTTGTTCACATCAACTTTCCACATTGTCAATCATCTGTCCACATCAGCTATCCACATTATACCTCATATATCCACATCAGTTATCCCCATTATCAATCATCTATCCACATCAGTTATCCCCATTATCAATCATCTATCCACATCAACTCTCCACATTATCAATCATCTATCCACATCAACTCTCCACACATTATCAATCATCTGTCCACATTAACTCTCCACATTATCAATCATCTTGTCCACATCAACTTTCCACATTATCAATCATCTTGTTCACATCAACTTTCCACATTGTCAAACATCTGTCCACATCAGCTATCCACATTATTGATCGTCTGTCCACATGAACTATCCACATTATCAGTCATCTGTCCACATCAGCTATCCACGTTATCAATCATCTACCCGCATCAACTTTCCACATTTTTTCCATCGTCTGTCCACATCAACTATCCACACTATCACTCATCTGTCCACATCAGCTATCCACATTAACAATCATCTATTCCTCCTCCTGTCACTACTATCATTATCCCCCGACAACTGCTGCTGCTTATACTGCTGTCTACCTCACGCTTCAACATTATTTGTCGGCGTCGTATATCCTCAAACACAACTGGCGGCAGACCACTCAACATTATCTGTCAGCATAGTCTATTCACAAATATCACCCTACAACATTGTCAATAGGTATCATTCAAAAAAAAAAAAAAAAAAAAAAAAAAAACACCTACATCCAACAGCATTGTCATCATTGCCTTTCATCAATACATTTCATCCCATCTCCCATTAGATTATACTTTGTCGGCATCCTCCAAACAAACACATAAACAAAGGGAATGTGTGTGCGCGTGTGTGTGGGTGTGGGGGGGGGGGGGGGGGGGGGGGGGGGGGGGGGGGGGGAGGGAGGGGGATCATTGTCCTCAATCCATTCAAACCCCGTAAATACATAGTTAAATGGGCACGGCAGAGGAGCTCTATACAGGCCGCGGACGGGGGGGGGGGGGGGGGGGGGGGGGGGGGGGGGGATGGGGGGGGGGGGGGAAGCTGGTGGCGGAAGCCGGAGGATGGGGGCTGGGACAGGAAAAGGACTGCCTGAAGCAGGGGAGGGGAATGAAAATATCCTGAAGGGGGGGAATGAAAATGGGACAGGTTTGATTAATGAAATCTTTTAGTTTGAAAGAATGTGTGTATGTGTGTGTGTGTGCGCGTGTGCACCCGCGCGCACTAACACGCGCTGTGTAATTTCCAATAACATTTTTCTTTAGGTAAAGGGTGCTAGCGACACATCCAACAACAACCCTTCGAAGGTAGTTGAAAGTATGCTACGTTACGGGGAGAAGAGGTTTAAAACAAAAAAAGGAAGACTGAACACGCACAGTCACTCATGACCAGTTGTGAGTAAGCACCATCATCATCACTAGAAAAAACCAATACTCACAACAGAAACACGATCATATCCAAAAGCACATCATTTGGATATTATTCCACACACACACACACACACACACACACACACACACACAACCGTATGGAAATAAACTCGCGAAACCGTTACTGTGGGTCAAGACTAGGAAGGAAAGGGAAAGCGAGGGAGGGGAAAACACACAGTCGTTGCGCCAAAATTGAACGGTACATAATCAACTTACTCGTTCAAGCCATTTCTCTCCTGAAAAGGCAGTCAATGTCCATCTTTGAGTCTATCTTCAGCGTCTTTCCATTTTTTCAGTTTCGCTAATATTTTACCATTCGATGACCAGGCGGCCATCGTTGCAGAATGCGCACTAGCTGTTTTTAACAGTTTATAATTAGTTTGAGTCAAGTCCTCTCCCACTGTTATCCCGGTCTGTTTTAATTTCCTCCGGGCCGTCAACACCTCTCTCTCCTCTTCCCGAGAGAAAAAACGAAGGATGATGGGGCGTGGTCTCCCGCCTTCCGTGGTCCTCCTCCCCGACCTGTGGGCTATCTCCACATCTGCTGCAGTCACAGGGACGCCAAGTTTACCAGTGAACACATCCACACACTTCTTCACACAGTCCTCCACGGTCTCCTCCTGCGTCTCTCTGATGCCGTACACTCGCACATTCCACGAACGGCCATGTTGTTCACTTTCGTTGATTTCACTCTTAAGGGAGCTGGTCTCTTTGGAAATCTGTGCCAGCTGAGCTTTGAGGGTCTGAGTTTTCTGTTCGAGTTTTGGTAAGTTCTGACGAAAAGTTTGTCCTTTTCGTTTTGCAAGTCCATTACGGTGCCTCTAGAACTTCTATTCTTTTTGTGTCATTGTAGATCTGAGTCTCTCTATCTCTCCTCTCAGCTCGTCTCTCACCCGCACAACGTCTTCTTTCGTCGACAGTTTTGTTAACGCCGCTTTGATTTCACACAGTGATTCTTGAATTGCCATTTCATCCACACTGCTGTCTAATTCTTGTCTCTGTTTCTTGCTCATTGTTTTGCTGTCTTCACTCGGGCTGGTAATACTATCACTGGACGACGAAGATGGTTTTCGTTTTTCACCTCCCTTGCCTCCAAAGTACCTAGAAATAGTAGAAGTCATTCTCGAAGCATCTTTCTGCCATTGCACATTTTGAACTCAAACAAACAAAAAAAAGTGACTTTGTAACATTAATTGTTCATATCAGAAAAAAGATAGAAAGAAGAGCCCTACAGCGCCTCGCTCACCTCACCACCAACAACACACTTCAGTCCATTGTGCCACACAGGAGTTATAACACTACAAGTCACACAAATTCATTTTCCAGATGAAGAACAAATCAACTGTTCATCACACGAAGAACTCTCCTGGATTTTTTTTTTCACTTTTCTTTTCACTTAAACCACAAAATCACTGGGTATAGAAGGCACAATGTAGACTTGAATAAGTGTCGAAAGGCGGCGCGCGCGCAAGACACGTCCGACCGCGTCGGTGTGAGCGGAAGTCAAGTCCAATATGGGGAATTTTCTGTGGGAACATAAGCACATATAAGCAGGACATTCTTACTCGGTCCAAAAAAATCTTTTTCCAGCATAAATGATAAACGATACTTGCAATCACAATCAAGCGGATGGACACAAGAAAGAAGAGATTTACTAACTAAGACTATTATACCCCCGGAACATCTCCCTGGCGTTGCCAGTTTGAGGAACAATTTATGATCTTTGAATATGCCAGCATCAAAATTTTCTACAAAAAAATTCCACTAAACACACAAAGTCAAAGGATGCAACAAAGTTAACAAAATCTGCATCATTCATTTTCGACAAAAGACCACATACTTCCTATGTAGAAAGGATGCAGTATCCACAAGATTGTCTACATTTCCAGAGTTTCCACTCAAAAAGCTATCTCCATCCTTGTCATTCACATAACTTTGATCATCTATTCGCACATAATCATAGTGACTGTCATCAGTTTCATTTGATTTCTCATTATTGTTTTCACAAAAACCATCGCGTTTACGTTTTTGTTTTAAAACTTCTTTACATTCCCCACAATCACAGACTTACCACTTTCACCATCCCCGCCAAAATATCTTTCTTGACACGTGCTTGTGATCCACTATTTTCATTATCATTTTCATTGGCACAATTATCAACCACACAGTCGGCTTTTATTTTCATTTGTTCCCCATTCATGCAGCCATCCTTACACATTGTTTCATTCCCAGCAATGTAATCACCGATATCATGATCATATTCGTCTGTCGCATTTACGTAGCCCCCATTGTCATTCACACACTTATCATCAGTTACATTTACTGACGTACTATCGCAATCACTTGCAATGAAATTTTTAACCACACTGTCATTATCACTGGCGCAATGCAGTTTTTTTTAACCACACTGTCATTATCACTGGCACCCCTCAACGTGTTGCAACCATGAACAATGTTACAAGGAGCAGTATGTTTGGGAACATGACATAAAATAGAACAGTTATTTACAGTATCATCATATGAAGTGGTCTTTCTTTTAGTATTCTCGTCATTATTATTATCAACATTTACAACACAATCATCTGACACATTACGCATGACATGTTCATTTGACACACTGACATATATGAGAGCATCCAAGTGCGCAGGCTGTCTAACATTCGAGTCGTGCCTGTTCTGCACGAGCGTGTCGCACGCCGGTTTCAACTCACCACGGTTTGCTGAACCCCTAAATCTTTGCGCTCGCGCGTGTTTTCTGCCCTGACAGCCTGCGGTGTCTTTTTATTTTTGTTACCACTTAAACGTTTGGAATAAGACAGCGTGGGTTCGAATCCCATCAGAGTCATGTGGGTTTTTTCTGCCCCGACCGGCTCTTACCCAGAGTTGAGTTTGCTGCGGACTCAGTTGGGAAGACTGGGACCACACAGTCGAGTTGCTCAAATTTCCTGACCAACACTGCAGGTGCCTGTATCTCTCGGGCCTGGTTGACGCCGGGATATATTATGAAAGGAAGCGCAGAGTACAGCCCTGTCATGTAGTCTCAGACCGAAATGGAAATCCGTAGCATCATTTTAATCATCCTCATTCTCATCGATCAGCTTAAAAAAAAATGTCTCAGGTTCTGTGGCCCTTCATGCCCTGCTCTCATGGTGACCTCAATTTCGATGTCCTCTCCACGTCTGTGGTCTTGGTTTGGTTCCGTCGGGGTCACCGGTATCTGCGAGTCCATGGGGGCTGTCGTTGGACGGACGTGGTGGCGCCCTCCGGAGGGAGAGCTCACTCACGCCGGCTCCGCGACTAAGCAATTATTGTCGTCAGTAGGGGCTTAGTAGTGGTGTGGTGTCCTGCGTATGTTAGATCAGAACAGGCGCCACTGAACACCACCGAAGTGACTCGGCAGCAGTACAGTGTCTCCTCCGTGGGTTGCCTCTTGATGACTTGACACTGACTGCTCCCTGTGGATTGCCGTGCCGGGGCTGCGGCGGGGCCGACCAGGCCGTGGCTATGGACGGGGTGTCGGAATGAGCGGGGTATTTCTCTCACTCTGAAGGAAAAGTCTTCTCCGATGAAAAGCTGGGTACCCTTCTGTTTTGCACGCAGGATCCTCACTTTGTCTTTGTAAAAAGTACAGCATGCAATAATGGAAGAGTCGGCCCTGAAATTCAAATGGTGTACCCAATCAAATTCAACATCCCTAGACAGTTCTAATTTATCTGTCAACATTTCCTTCACAGCATCCTCACTGTCCTGCCAGGTCTCTCGTTCCCTACGTGGAATACCATGTATAATTATGTTGTTCCGTTTGGAACGGCCCTCGAGATCGTCCACCTTCCTGTCTAAAGTTTCAATTTTCTCTTTCTCTTATTCTCACATTTCAAATTTTCATTTTCCTGTTTTAAGTCAGAGATTTCATTTTTGAGTGACATAATTTCTCCTTTAATAAGTCAGAGATTTCATTTTTGAGTGACATAATTTCTCCTTTAATACTACCACACACTCCTTTCACCTCTTTCATAACTCCACTCATCTGCTCACACTTACATTTCACATCACTCATCATTGTGATTAAGTCCTTCAGAGTGGACTCCATGGGATGCGTGGATGGCGTACCATGCGTAAATCCTGTCCTGTCCACACTTTCCCTGCGCGTACCAGCCCTAGCGCTGTCCAGGGCGAGCCTGTCGCTTGTTGTCAGTGGTCTTGCTGCCAGGTCCTGGGTTGAGCTCCACGTCCCCACACTGATGGATTAAATTCCCGTAGAAGAGAGTAGGACGAGGAGCATTCCTACCATGACGCCGTCAGCACGAGTTCTAGGTTTCAAAATGGATATCCGCGCTGAGGCAAGAAGACATCTAGCCTGTTTCAACATGAACGCTGTAAAGACCAGCGCAAACTGACCACACACGGGCCTGAAAGTCAGCGGGCCAGATGGCATAGTCCTTCACAAAGTCACTGGTCAACTACCAACACTGTGCACTACGCACCAACAGAGAAAACAGTGGAACTGTACAGAGCTCGCAAGGCGTGACTTATCAAGCTTGTCTTCATACACATGACCGTTTAACATTAAGAGTTCTTGAAAGAATCGAATCTGATCACTTACCCCTTTAATTATCCATTCAAAGGCAAACAGAAAAAGAATGTATTAACAGAAAACCAAGCGTAGAAAGAACTCAATTTATGACAAAATGTTGTTGGAAAGAAATGTACGGAGAACGATTTACTATGTATATGAACTCATATCGTGTGCAGCAGAAACTAGATATGGCAGAAGCTTTTATAGAGAGATGTGAATAAATCCCTTGGCATGTTCAATCAGATTGTTAAAGAACAAGCTGTTCATATGAAGACAAAACTCTTGGTAGGTAAAATAAAATCGAAAAGAAGGAATGGTTCGATCAAGAATGTATACGGGCAAGATGTGGAGTACGAAGACTGCTGAGAAGCTTTAGAACAACACTGGATATTAATGTCAGAAGCCAGTTTTGTATTGCAAGACGTGAGTTTATGAACCTAAATATAAGAAAAACAGAAAGATCACAACGAATCGTTAGTAAATGAATTGGCAAACTTTGTAAAAAGTCAAAAGAACTTCTGGAACACACATGCACAAGATCTCGAAAAGAAAATCCCAGCCTTTGAATGACACGTGTATGAATGAATGGTTTGATAACTACTATTTATTTGAAAACGGACTTTTTCCGAAAAATTGGACAGAATTCATAATCAATCATTCCTTTATGTAAGAAAGGTCATGCCAATGACGTTAACAATTACCGTGATATATTTCCGTAGATGACATTAGTAGCAAATTATACAATTCAATTGTTAGTAGTAGATGGCAAGAATGGATTACTAAGAATGATATTACAGGTGAGTACCAAGCCGGATTAAAAAGGGATATTCAACAATCGATCATATTTTTACTTTGTTTGCTGCTATCCAAAAGCAATTCGCCTATAATAGAAAGTTGCACGTTACTTTTGTGGATTTTGAAAAGGCATTCGATTCTATATCTAGAAGGTTACTGTGGCCAGTTTGATCAAAAACGGAATTAAGGGCAAGTTGTACCGTTGTGTTAAAAGCATGTATAACGAAGCAAAGGCAAGAGTAAGGTCTAGGGCAACACTGTCTGATGCGTTGAACTGTACACGGGGGGGTCAAGCAGGATGATGTTTGTAGTCCTGTTTTGTTTTCACTTTTTATAAATGAAATGGCTTTAGAAATAATTGAGAATGGTCTTCATGGAGTTACGTTTGATCTCATAGAATTACCTATCCTACTTTTCGCTGATGGCATTCTATTGTCTATAACAGTAGTGGGTTTACAGAGACAGTTAAATAATTTACATAATGCTGCAAGTAAATTAGAAGTGAAAGTAAATATGAAGAAAACTAATATAATTATTTTTCGTAAGGGACGGTATTTGTCGGCAAATCAGAAATGGACGTATAGAAATGAGAGAGTACAAGTAGTAAATGCGTATAAGTATCTTGGAATCTATTTCTCAACAAGACTCAGTTTTAGTTTTGCGTGCCAAAGTGTAGGTTATAAAGGGAAGAAAGCGGTTATTCTCTCGCTTTATGTCTTATATGAATTAGATTGCAATGCTTTCAGTGTCTATAGTAAACTATTTGACTCTCAGATTCAGCCAATGCTACAGTATGGTGCGGAAATACGGGGCTTTGAAAAAACGACAGAAATGGAAAAAGTACATTTGTTTGCATTGAAACGCTTTCTTAATGTCGATAGTCGAACGCCAAATGATCTTGTTTTATGATGAGCTAGGCAGATTTCCATTTTACCTCAATTCATACATGAAATGTATTAAGTATTAGCTGAAAGTGACCAGAATGAATGAAGATAGGCTGCCGTTTAAGGCATACAAAATGTTATTAACTTTAGATTCTCATGGGAAGAGGACTTTGGTAATAAACATTCGTCACTGTTTAAATTCTTAAGGATTTTCGTATGTCTGGGACACCAGGGTGCCCAAAATATATCAGTTTTTTTTTTTGTTTTTTTTTTTTGTTTTTTTTTTACATCTTTTAGGCAAAGAATTATTGATTGCTGATGGCAGGACTGGCATGATCACAACATATACACTAGTGACAGATCTGCACAGTACGGGTTGTTTAAAACTACTCATTTGAGAGATCTGTATATTGAGCTGAAAAATGAATAGATATATAAAAAGTGAACTGACCAAGTTTCGATTTGGTATGTCTCGTATTGCATGCAATTGCTTTAGATACAGCGTCAGAAATGAAAATATAATATGCTTACATGCCGTCTATGCAACACTGGAAAAGAAGATGAATTGCACTTTTTATTTTGCTGCCCTGCCCTGAATGATCTCGGAGAAAAATTTATACAAACCGAATACTATAAGGCTCCATGCAATTTCAGGTTAACTTTACTTATGTCGTCACAGCATAAGACTACAACGAAAAAATTAGCAATGTATATTTATCTGGCACAAAATAGGCTGAAAATCGTTACTTCAGAGCATGTTAGTTTTCAGTGTATACAATGAAGATCGTATTTCGTTTATTAATTGTTGATTTTGGTATATGTCACTGGCTTTTCTCTCGCTTAGTTGTGTGAACATCCCCCTTCAGTAAGGGGCCTAGGCCTTTATCTAAATAAAAATTTTTGAGTGTTTGAGTCTCTCTCTCTCTCTCTCTCTCTCTCTAACTCTCTCTCTCTCTCTAACTCTGAGTGAACGCGCGGTCACCGTTCGGGTCGGACGTGTTTGACAAGAGCTCCTGTCCTCCACCTGTAGCATAGCGTGAACTGATTTTTTGGACTTAGAAAATTTCACGGTGTTTTCTACTGAGGAAATCGTGCTTGCTCCGATCATGCCAATTACTGCGCTGCAGCACAGACTTTCTGTTGGGTATTTCAACCTCGTTTTCATTATCTTCATGGCAAAGAGAGCGAGAGCAGCGGTATCTTCTCACAAGGCCCGGACGCTAATTTTACTCAACTGAAAGTTAGGCCGTCAGACTTGCTTTTGTTGTGGTTGTCGTCGGCAGTGTTGATCTTGCGATGTGGTGATGTGGAAGAAAATCCCGGAGCCCCTCCTCAGAATTCTGTCAACGCCTACGACGGGGGTAGTGAGGCGCGCCTGTCACAGCAGATTGACTCTGTGATGAGGTTAGTGTCCAGCCTTTCACACCAGACAGTCAATATGTGGAATCAGTTTGCACATGACATGTCCGACATCAAGCAGGGGTTGTCGTTTGTGTCGCAGGCAATCACACGGAACTCGACGGATATATACAGACCCTCCAAAGACGAATGCACGAGTCAGAAGATTGCATTCAGAGACTAGAAAACCAGTTTGAACGAATACAGTCAGATCTACGTCGCAGGAACGTTAAGATTTCCGGGCTGGTGGAACCGTCAGGTGAAACATCATCAGGGCTGGTCAGTACGCTCATTACCTTACTGAACACCTACTACACCGACTTCGTGTGGGACCGTGACGATGTTGTCGATGCTGTTCGCGTGGGACGACGCAAGAATGACCAGAAGAGAGCTGTCATCGTTACCTTCAGGCGGCATGACTTCACCATGGTCCTGATGTCCGGCCAGGGCTCGTCGTGAGCTGCAGGAGAATGAGGGCGTCAGACTTGGTCCTGATCTCACTCCACACCAGCGTGACGAGATGATGCGACTCCAGGAAGATGGGCGACGGGGGTACCTGAGAAACGGCCGTGTGGTGCCCGTTATATAGCATCGAGAAGACACCATCAGTCACAACAGAACTACGACTACGACAACAGACGGTGTGTTAACACGCATCACACTCACAGATTATCTGATATCGACACTATAGACAGACAGTTGACTCGTGACGACACTGACCGTGCCCAAGAGGGTGTCTTTCAGGAAGCAGGAGGAGATAGCGGGGTGCCCAATGGTAGTTTTAATCTGTGCGGGAACTGGGCACTGACAGGCGACGTTGACGACTTTCACGACACTGAGAACACTGGGAATGGGGTTAAAGAGGACAGACCTGTAAGTGACCATGAAGATGAAGACGACACAGTGAGCAGCAGACGGAAGATGGACTGAACACCCAGAGAGACAAGGACACTGGTGATTACCATAAATTGACCGATGACCTTTCCACAGATGACCCTGTTCTGAGGACACTCGAGACTGCCATACCTGCTTCCATTACCACCAATTCACATGACAACTGTGATCTGAAGGCAGTACACACTGAGTCTGGGCCCCGGTGCTGTGTCAAGAGATGTGCCCGTTTCACCCCCACACCTGCGAGGCTTCGGCAGGGGTTCCCATGTGTCCACCCTGCAGCAGTCTACAACGCTAGGCGACGGGACCAACGGCACCAGTGTGGGGAACGGGGGTCGAGGCAGGGGTTCCCCTCTGTCCACCCCGCAGCAGTCTACAACCAGGCGACGGGACCAACGGCACCAGAGTGGGGAGCGGGGGTCGAGGCAGGGGCCGTGTTGGTGGCTCTCACCAGGCACGGTCCTTGTCGGCGCGTGGCTCTCTGCCTTTGCCAGCCATGACACGGGGCCGCTCTCAGGCCTCTGCTGGCAATATGGAGAAGCACCCTGTTGCGGGCAAGGGTGTCAAGACCAAGACTTCAAGTGGAGACGACTCCAGGCAAACCAAACTGCCGAATGGCTGGCTGGACAGACGTAAGCCTGAAGGCAACAGGAATGCCTCCCCGGCGTCAGAGGGCCGGGGCAGCAGCAGGGGCGACAGGAGATGACGGGCAGGCCAGGGCTCTGAACACGCTAGTCCCACTGCAGTGCAGCCAGCGTTGGCTACAGCTGAAGACTGTACCCTAAGTTCTACTATGCAGAAGTGTACATACAAAAGTATTTTTTTGTCTTTTGCATCACTTAACGTTGAAGGTCTTTGGCGTATTGCCAGAGAGCCTGACTTTTTGCCTTTAGTTGACAGATATGGCTGTATATACTGTTGGTTGAAACATTTACATAAGCAGTTCCAGATACATTGTTTCCTTTTCATAAAGTTTTCTCTCTAGCCCGGGTGTTAAGGTGTCAGATAGTGTCTTTGGTCGTTTGTCGGGGGTGTAGCTTTCTTTCTTAATTAGGAATGAATTTGCAAATTATGTTGAAAGAGTGGACAGTGATATTGACAATATTATTGTTCTGAAGTTTTCTCGTCGCCTCCTTGGATTGAACTCAGACTGTTAAATAATAGGTGTTATCTCCCACCTGAAGGTTCTAAATACTATGAGAAACAGATATCTATAACGGAATATCCTTGTTAGAAGAATGCTTGTTGGAAGTTCCTTGAGAAACTGGGTGGTTACCAATGATAATTTGTGGTGATTTAAATTCAAGAGCTGGCCTACTTAACCTGAGTAATGTGACCCCATTGATGACGTAAAAGAAGTATTTGTAGAGAATTATATGTCGTATGATATGGATGCGTCTCTAAGTGAGGAACCCTTTCCGAGAATCTCCAAGGATACTATGGTAAACCCTTTTGGTCAATATTTATTAAATGTATGTCATGAATTTGATCTGTGTATTCTTAACGGACTGAAAGCATTCAAATGTTCAGGTGACTTTACTTATGTATCTGATAGTGGTTCTAGCGTAATTGATTATATGATTGCCTCAAGTTCCTTGCTTCCTCTCATTGTCAGTGCCTTAATGTAAGACCGTTAATAGAAACTAAGCATGCTGTTGTTGTTTTGTTTTTCTCACTGTCCAATAGGGCTGACTGTTTACCTGTTATTGAGAATGATGCTCACCAAGTTGTCTCTGTCAGTAAGTACAAATGGAGTGAAGAAAGTTCAGCTGCTTTTCATGAACGTATAAACTCTGACCATGTCTCATCATTAGTTAGTGAAGCTGCTGACCTTGTTGATGTTAATATTAATCAAGCCTTGACCAAGTTTAATGAATGCTTTGTGTATGCTGGTGAATGCATGATGAAAACTATTAGATTTGGCATAGGTATGAGAAATGTTTGGTTCGACCTTGAATGTAAACAAAGCAGAAAAGTATTACGAACGCAGATAAACAAGTTTCACAGAACCAATAACGATAATGACAGAATTGCCTATGGCCAGAAAAGGAGAGAGTATAAGGAATTGTTATGAAAGAAAAGGAAGCTACATAATGAAAATATCGTTGCATTATTTTCTGATACTGTTATTGGTTTGCAAACTCAACTGAATGTCTTGTATAATACCTCAAAACGTTTAGATTTACTTGTGAATTTGGAAAAGTCAAATGTTGTTGCATTCAGGAATGGCGGTTTACCTTGCTTCAAACGAAAATTGGACTTTTGGTGATGCTCAACTTTCCACTGTTAACATGTATAAGTATCTTGGTATAATACTGACCACAAGATTATCTTTCCAACCAACTATGTGTGACCTAGCAAACAGAGCAAAGAAAGGATTAATTGCTATCAGCAGAATGCTATGGTCAATAGGTGAACATTCTCCTGGTATTTTCTTTAAGCTATTCGATTGTCAAATACAACCTATCTTAACTTATGGAGCAGAGATTTGGGGACTGTCATCTAACCAGGAACAAATTGAAAGGGCGCACTTAGCTGCTATTAAAAGATTTCTTGGTGTAAGTCCAAAAGCTCCTAGGCACTTGGTGTACGGCAAATCTGGAAGATACCCTCTTTATGTTAATACTTATGCAAAATGTATCAGATTTTGGCTTCGTGTAACTTGTATGGATAATAACAGACTCCCGAAGAAAGCCTATGATATGTTGCTACATCTGCAGAATCAAAATTATATTACCTAGACGACTCATGTTTGCTATGTTCTTTATAGATTCGGGTTTGGAATTGTTTGGGAAATGCAGAGTGTTGGTAATGTGAAAGCTTTTATTGCAGAATTTAAGAAACGTTTAAGTGATTGTTACATCCAAGACTGGCATTCAGCTATTGAATCACATGAGTTGTACGATGTTTATCGGTCATATAAGCAGTCTCTTGTTCAAAGTCCTTTCCTCTGTGTATTTAGACATGTTAACATCCGCAGGTTACTTTCAAGGTTTAGGTTAGGAATGTCGCATTACGATGCCACTTTTTACGATATACTGATCGCAATAGAAACCATGACATGTTCTGTCCACACTGTAAGGAAACACTGGAAACAGGGCTTCATTTTCTACTGGTTTGTCCTTTGTACGAGAAGTTGCGCTTTGAGTTGATTCCAGCTAAATATTACAAACACCTTTCACTATTCAAAATGTCCATGTTGCTAGCCTGTTCTATTGAGACTACTATTACGAGTGTTGGTAATTTCATTATAGAGCAATGGTTGTTAGGAACGGAATAATTAATGCTGCGGTTGCTTCATGAATGTCTTCTTTGTTACGTTTGAACACCATTCAGCTGAGTTTTTGTTAAGAGTGGCTTGTACCGATTTGTTTTGACCTTGTTCACTCACTTTGATAAGAAGCATGAGATTACTGGTTTCTCCTGCATACACACGCAGCTTCTGCAGACGTTTCAAGGAGAGGCGTTTTCTCTTTATTCATAACTCGGTACTTCATATAGAAATCCAATTCAGACGGATCTGGAGGCAGTGGCTGCTCGTATCTAGTTAAACAAGGCAGTTACGATATGCTGTTTGTATCTGTCTCCATCTTTTGTGATTTCAAAGAGTCAGTTGGATGGTTTAATTTCTCAACTCCCTCGCCCATTTCTTTTATTGGGTGACTTGAACGGTCATTCTCCACAGTGGGGAAGTAACTGTACTAATTCCCAAGGGAAAGTTCTTGAAGATTTTATATCGGATCATGATCTCTGTCTTCTGAATACAGGCTCACCGACCTTTTGTTCTCCTTCTGGTTCTTTGACTCACTTGGATTTGTCCATTTGCGATCCTTCCTTATTTTTGGACTTAGAGTGGCAAGTTTATTCGGACCTAAGCGGGAGTGATCACTTTCCGATTTTTATTTATTTTACGAAGCAATTGCAGGAGTCCCCTCGGGAAACATGGAAGTTCCGCTCTGCAGATTGGAGTCTTTATCAGCAACAGATTTTAACTAGAATGCCTATGAATCTGTTGCAGAGTTATGATGATCCTGTTTTGCAGTTCACTAAAGTGATTGTAGAGAGTGCTATGGAAGCTATTCCCAAGTCCCGTGATAAACCTAATGATGTTAAGACCCCTTGGTATGATAAAGAGAGCAAAATTTTGAAGGGTAAGAGAAAGAGTGCTCAAAGACTTTTTGCTAGATTTCCTATGGTGGGAAACAAAGTTAAACATCAGGCATGCAGGACCAAGTGTCGGTATACTTTAAAAACTAAGAAGAAAGAATTTTGGAAAAAATTTTTTGTTCAAATCTGTCCTTAAGGTCAAGGAAAGTCTGGAAATTAATCCGTAAGATTAAGGGAAAGTCGGCTACATCAGCTATTAAAAGTTTGCAAGTAAACGGATCATTATTACAAATAAAAAGGAAGTTGCTAACTTGTTAGCTGCTACTATTCATCACAATTCGTCAGCTGATCATTATTGCCAGGAATTGCAGCGTATCAAAAGATCAGCGGAGTTGTTCTTTCGTGCCAGATAGTTCTGAGGATTATAACTGCGTTTTCAGCATGGATGAGTTAAAGGACGCCATTTTGAAAGCCAACAACTCAGCTCCTGGACCAGATGACATTCATTATCAATTCATTCAACATTTGCCAGCTGAGGGTTTTAAAGTGTGTTGTTGTTCACATGTTTGGTGTTCAGGATATTTTCCACAATCTTGGAGAGAGGCAGTTGTTGTTCCTATTCCTAAACCAGGGAAAGATCATTCGGATCCTAACAACTATTGTCCTATAGCTCTTACTAGTTGCTTATGTAAAACTATGGAGGGAATGGTATATTCTCGATTGTTATGGCAGTTAGAATGTCTTGGCGCATTGGATGTTTCCCAGTGTGGATTTCGGAACAACCGCAGTACTACTGATCACCTGGTTCGATACGAGTCTTTTATCAGGAATGCTTTGATTAATGGAGAACATGTAGTTTCTATTCTTTTTGATTTAGAAAAAGCTTATGACACACAACATGGAGGTATGGAATTCTTCAGGACTTGAAGACACTTAATTTCAAAGGTAATTTACCAATGTTTATTGCTAATTTTTTTTTGTCTGACAGGCATTTCAGTGTTAGACTTCATTCTACCTTTTCAGATCCTTTTGAGCAGGAGATGGGTGTCCCTCAGGGTAGCATCCTTCTCCGCTTCTGTTCAATCTCAAGATTAATAATATCGTTCAGTCAGTAAGTCTGGGATTGATAAGTCATTGTTTGTTGATGATTTCTCTATCTCTGCCAAGGGGAAAACCTTGGCTGCAGCTGAGCGTCAACTTCCGTTGTGTGTTAATCGTGTTCAGCAGTGGGTCACTGAAAATAGATTTAAGTTTTCAGCTACTAAGACAGAGTGTATTCATTTCCATAGGAAAAGATCTCAGGTCTTAGAACCAGCTATCAGTCTCAATGGTCAGGTAATTAAAGTTTCCAAACAAGTGAAATTTTTGGGGGGTTATTTTTTATAGTAAGCTTTCCTTTTTGCCTCACATTAAGTACATTAAACAATCTTGTCAGTCAGGCTTGAATGTTTTAAAGGTTATTAGTCACACTGATTGGGGTGCAGACAGGCGAACTTTGTTGCGATTATATCGGGCTTTGGTGAGACCAAAGCTAGATTATGGTTGTGTGGTATATGGATCCGCACGAAAGTCTTATCTCAAAGCTCTTGATCCAATTCATCATCAAGGACTGCGGATTGCTCTGGGAGCATTTCGCACATCTCCAAAAGAAAGTTTGTATGTTGAATCTGGTGAACCCCCTCTGGAGCTAAGGAGACTGTGTCTTTCCATGAATTATTATCTGAAACTGAGGGCTAATCCAGAAAACCCTGCCTATGATATTGTCATGAACCCGCCTTTTAGAGCCAAATATGACAAAGCCAAATGAGATTCCTCCACTGGGTGTTCGTATTTTGCCCCCACTTCGGGGCAGCTGGCATTGACCTTGATGCTGTTGATGATGGTCCATTACAGACTGATGTACCTCCCTGGAAAATAGCCAATCCAGAGATTAATTTATATTTAACTCAATTTCGAAAGGAGGTCACCTCGAGTGCTGCATATAATCAACTTTATCTTGAGCAATGTGAACTTTATAAAGATTTTACCAAGATTTTTACAGATGGTTCTAAAAAAAAGATGAGAGGCTGCAGCAGCTGCCATTGTGTGTGATAGCAATTTTCAGGAGCCCACTTTGTTAAGATTGCGAGATTGGTCATCTGTTTATACTGCTGAACTGAAGGCTTTAAATCTGGCTCTCAGTGCGGTGTCCAGGTCAGATGAGAACGATTTCCTTCCTTTTTTATCGGATTCGTTGTCGGCACTGTCGGCTTTATCGACAAGAGAAGTTTCACATCCAGTTTTGGCGGATATTCATGATCTTCATACTCAGCTTGTCTCTTCAAGAAAGCGTATAGTTTTCTGTTGGGGTCCCCAGCCACATGGGAATCTATGGTAACTGCAGTGGTAGACAAAGCAGCCAAACAGGCTCTCGGTGCAAGTCTTTCCAGGAGGCCTGTGCAGTTTTTGTTCCTCACTCAGATCTTCGTCATAAATCTAGCTTGTATTGTCGTGAACTGTGGCAGAGTGAATGGTCTAATCAAATTCATAGTAAACTGTTTAAAATTTGCCCCAGATTTAATCAATCCTTTCCCATCGGTAGTACGTAACCGTAAAGAGGAATCGGTTTTGTCACGGTTACATATTGGGCACAGCTATATAACGCACAGTTGGATACTCAGAAGGGAAGACCCTCCATGGTGTGTTGCATGTGACAGCTTGTTCAGTGTTAATCATTTTTTTTTGACTGAATGTGCTGATTTGATGTGTATCAGAGAGAAGTTCTTTTCCACCAGTGATTTATCAGTTCTTTTTCGTGAGATTTCAGTGGATCTTATTTTTTTTTTTTGAAAGAGTAAACTTATTTTATAAATTATAGTGTTTTAATAATTATATAGGTGTTGCTGGAGTTGACAGATAATTGTGCTTTTGTCTTTATAAATTTTAAGCGATGTGTTAAGACTAGTGTGGGTATTTGTATCTAGAGACTCCGCAGATATGATAGCTGAGGTCCTGATTTGGCTCCTAGTAGTCCGCTGGCGCCTTCTCTGGGACAGTGTTGAGAGCTTCGGTTTCTCGATGTTGCTAGCTTTTTTTGTTTGTTTGTTTTGTTTTGTTTGTTTCTGTTTTAATGGCTTTTAAATCCGTTAGTGTTTTTCCGTTAGTGTTGACCCCTCTCAGGATCAGCTTCATTCTCAGATCTGCATATGACCTTCTGCCCTCAAATGCAAACCTGGTGAAGTGGGGAAAAACAGACGATCCTTCATGCCCCCTCTGCCATGGAAAACAAACAGTGGAGCATGCCCTTAGCTCATGTAAAGTAGCCCTGGCTCAAGGAAGTACACATGGAGGCACAACCAAGTGCTCAGAGAGATTGTACAAGTAGTCTGGGCTAGTACCAACACCACAAAAGGGAAAACCAGGACTCCAAAAGCACCCGCAACATTCTTTCATGGCAGGCAGGAGACAGCGAATCATGGCCAAGAACAACAGTGCCACTCGGAACATGCAGGCAGTCTGCTGGACGGGGCAGATGACTGGCACTGCAGACCTCCCAGAATGGAAGAGTCACCCAGAGATCATCAGCAAGAGTGGCATGAGACCAGACATAGTAGTCCACTCTCAGTCAACCAAGCAGCTGATCATGATCGAGCTCACGGTGCCATATCAGAACAGAATGGAGGCAGCTCAAATCTACAAGACTGAAAAGTATGCTGATCTGGCAAACAGCTTGAGGAGAGAAGGCTATCAGGTCAAAGTCCTCACAGCAGAAATTGGAGCTAGGGGGGTTTGTAGGAACGTCTGCATACAGCCTCATGAAACAGCTCTCAGTTGCAGGGGGAAAAAAAAAACAGAGCCCTGAAAGCAATGGCAGAAGCAGCAGAGAGGTGTTCAAGCTGGATCTGGTCAAGGAGAACAAAAGTGAACTTCATAAGGCTTAAATTTCCTACAAATATTAGGTGTCCCTGTGGCTCAGTGGTTAGTGCGCGAGTCATTAAGTGGAAAATGAGCATGTCCAGAAGGGCATGGGTTCGAATCCCAGCCATGGCTCGTCCTGAAAAAAAGGGGGGGGGGGGGGGCAGCAGAGGGACATCCGGAGTCATGAAACCGGGTGTGGCCCAACCCCCCTAGAGTGTCAGGAGTTAAGGGCCGAAACACTTGCTTGAAGGGGGCTTCTCTTCTGAGGACTCTCTGCTGCCACGCTCTCCACGAGTTTCTTTCTACTGATGCATGGGTAAACCATTGACTTCCGGGAATAGGCGGAGGACGTCCGGGAAAGACCGGAGGACACTGGGAAAGACCAGAACCAAGGGCTCTGTGGGCTGGCTCCCCACTTTGCCTTCAACATGTGGCTACTAGAAACAAGAGGAAAAGATGCTCCCAGGATTCACCGAAAGGGGGAGAGAATGATGAATCCATCGGTGCTCAACCAATCACGACTGGAAATCCCAAACGGACTATGAACATGGACCAAATGGAATATCCATGTGTCTGTGGAAAGCGTTTCGCTACCACCCGTGGCATGAAGATCCACAGAACAAAGATGGGATGTGTGAAGACTCATCTGAATGAGCAGCAGCAGCGCACTGCATCAGCAGATAAGACGTCGGAAGACCAAGGCCAGGATTTAAACCACAGTGCCAAGGACATCCACGCTGTTGGTTCGGATGAGGAATTTGCACAGGCCCTCGATGCCAGGCGCCTGAAACTCAACCTGCCACGAGCAAACGAGACTAAAGATTGGGAGAAACTGGATGCAAAAATCGTCCAAAGACTCGATGCACTGATAGGGAAAAGCACCCTGGAACACAAACTAGCCACATATGGGGACATTGTGTATGCCACATGTAGAGACGCCTATGGAGCAAAACTACCTAAAGAGAAAAACACCTCCAAAGAAATCCAGACGCCAAGAAGAGATGGACAAGATCAGGGTCCAAAAGAAAAACCTCAAGAAGCAAATGAAGACCGCACTGCCAGCTGAAAAACAAGGCTTGGAAAAACTCTGGGAAGACCTGAAAGCAAAACACAGTGCCCTCAGCAAAGCGGAATCTGCGAGGAAGAGGAGAGCAAAAAGAAGAAGAACAAGAGAGCGCTTCTTCAGAGACCCCTTCCAGTTTGCCAGAACTCTGTTTGAGCAGCCAAAATCTGGGACCCTAAGTGTGGACAAAGAAGTTCTTGAGCAGCATCTGAGGAAAACATACTCTGACTCACAGAGTAAAGCACCACTCGACATTCAAGGTCTGGTGTGGCCAACCACCCTGAGGAACAGTTCAATGACAAGCCTCCAACGCTGGCGGAAATCAAGAAGGTTGTCGACAAAGCCAGAGCCAAATCATCACCAGGGCCAAACGGAATACCTTACCAGCTGTACAAGAAATGTCCCAAGTGCTGGAGTGGCTCCACAGGCTGCTGCGATCAGCTTGGAGAAACCAGAAGATCAGCGGCCAGTGGATGACGGCAGATGGTGTGTACATCCCCAAAGAGCAAAACTCAAGTGACATCAGCCAGTTCAGGCCAATATCACTACTGAACGTCGAAGGGAAAATCTTCTTCTCTGTCATGGCAGCAAGGCTGACCAAGTACCTCATGGAAAACAAGTACTTGGATGTGTCAGTCCAGAAAGGTGGCATCCCAGGCGTGGCTGGCTGTGTAGAACACGCCACAATGATCTGGGACGCAATCCAAAGAGCAAAAACAAAAAGAGAGACCTGGACGTAGTGTGGCTTGATCTGGCAAACGCATATGGATCTGTACCCCATGAGATGATACAGTTGGCTCTTGAGATGTACCATGTGCCAAAGAACATCCGCGACATGCTCAAGAAGTACTTCAATGGCTTCTCAATGCGCTTCTCTACCAAGGAGTACACAACAGATTGGATCAACTTGGAAGTGGGCATTGCAATGGGCTGTGCAATTTCCCCAATACTGTTCGTGTTGGCAATGGAAGTCATCTTGAAGCAGCAACAAGCAACGCAAGACAAACAGACCTTGGTGATGGATACAAGATGCCCCCTCTCAAGGCCTTCATGGATGACACTACAGTGATTTCATCCAGAGAAGACGAGACACGTCATGTGCTGGAGAGGCTGGATGACATAGTTGCCTCATCCAGAATGAAGTTCAAGCCAAAGAAATCACGGAGTCTCTCACTGAGGAAAGGAAAAGTGGCCGAATCTGTGGTCTTCAGTGTTGCCAACCAGGCCATTCCAACAGTTTCAGAAGAGCCAGTCAAGAGCCTTGGAAGATGGTATGATGATACGCTGAAAGACACACACAAAGAGCAAAAGAACCAAACAGATGTCGGAAGAAGGCTTGGAGACCATTGACCAGTGTGGGCTCCCTGGCAAATACAAGGTCTGGTGTCTGCAGTTCATGCTGATACCAAAGCTCCTATGGCCTCTGATGATATACGACATCTGCACCAGCATAGTGGAGGCAATGGAATCCAAAATAAACAAGTTCACAAGGAAATGGCTTGGTGTCCCACCCTGTCTGACTGACATAGCGCTGTACTGTCGCCAAGCAAAGCTGAAACTACCACTGAAATCCATCCTGGAGGAATAAAGCAGGAAGATCAGACTTCAAAGCATGCTGGAGGACTCAGGAGACAAGGTGGTAGAAGCAATCAAGCCCCAGCTGAAGACAGGCAGAAAATGGAAAGTTCAAGAGGCGATGGATTCTGCAAAAGAAAGTCTCAAGATCAGAGAATAACAGGACACACACACAGACCAACAGACAAGGACTGGGAATGACCAAAACTGAATGGTGGTCAAAGGCCAAAGGAAAAGCCAAAAGAGACATGATGATTCAGGAGATGAGAAAAGAAGAAGACCAAAAAAGACTCCAAAAAGCAGTCCAGCAGAGCCAGCAAGGGCAATGGACAACGTGGAGAATGCACTCCAAAGAAGTCTCACTTGGAATGACATTTGGCACATGGCCCCTCTCAGGATCAGCTTCATTCTCAGATCTGCATATGACCTTCTGCCCTCAAATGCAAACCTGGTGAAGTGGAAAAAAAACAGACGATCCTTCATGCCCCCTCTGCCATGAAAAACAAACAGTGGAGCATGTCCTTAGCTCATGTAAAGTAGCCCTGGCTCAAGGAAGGTACACATGGAGGCACAACCAAGTGCTCAAAGAGATTGTACAAGTAGTCTGGGCTAGTACCACAACACCACAAAAGGGAAAATCAGGACTCCAAAAGCACCGGCAAACATTCTTCACGGCAGGAGGCAGCGAATCATGGCCAAGAACAACAGTGCCACTCGGAACATGCAGGCAGAGTCTGCTGGACGGGGCAGATGACTGGGAGTGCACTGCAGACCTCCCAGAATGAAGAGTCACCCAGAGATCATCAGCAAGAGTGGCATGAGACCAGACATAGTAGTCCACTCTCAGTCAACCAAGCAGCTGATCATGATCGAGCTCACGGTGCCATATGAGAACAGAATGGAGGCAGCTCAAATCTACAAGACTGAAAAGTATGCTGATCTGGCAAACAGCCTGAGGAGAGAAGGCTATCAGGTCAAAGTCCTCACAGCAGAAATTGGAGCTAGGGGGTTTGTAGGAACGTCTGCATACAGCCTCATGAAACAGCTCTCAGTTGCAGGGAGGGAAAAAAACCAGAGCCCTGAAAGCAATGGCAGAAGCAGCAGAGAGGTGTTCAAGCTGGATCTGGTCAAGGAGGAACAAAAGTGAACTTCATAAGGCTTAAATTTCCTACAAATATCAGGTGTCCCTGTGGCTCAGTGGTTAGTGCGCGAGTCATTAAGTGGAAAATGAGCATGTCCAGAAGGGCATGGGTTCGAATCCCAGCCATGGCTCGTCCCGAGATGGAAAAAAAAGGGGGGGGGGGGGGGGGGGGGGGGGGGGGGGGGGGGCAGCAGAGGCATGGAATGATTTTTTATTACCGTCTTCTTGTTACTGTTTTCTTTTTGTTTTGTTTTGTTTGTTTGTCTTTAACAACGGGCGAAAATAAGTGCTTTGATAGAGTTACTTGTACAATCACCGTTTGTTTGTTTGTAAGGATGAAGCATTTCTCGGGGGAAAACATGGCGAACAGCTGGAATGGCTCCATGAATGTAGTATGTTTCCATGGCAGTATATATAGTTTTAAAAGATCTAACAGTTTTTTCACCGTGGTATTGATTTGACAGGGGAAAAAGGGGTATGTCATCATGCGTAAACAACTTTTCCACATAGAATAAACAAGTAAATAAAATTCGATTTTTTTTTAAATCAAGCTAACCGTAAAATAAAGAATCATTATATTCACGTACAAGTAATCATTTTCACATAAGATTAGCGACCATTAACAGTTAATTTCACATGAAAATAGTAGTTATCACTTACATGTATTTTCTTCGAGTGAATCCATTCAAAATTAGAAAGCATCTGAGAAAGGGCAGATCGCCTAGGTCATACGGATCCTGGAAAATCCTTTCCTTGTCAAGAGAAGTAACAGCGGGTACTGACTGAAGCCCATGTACTTGAAGAAACAATAGGATATATAACATTAATTTAAAAAAAAAAAAATGTCAACGTTTATATCACTGAAATGTTTTAATGTTCCCCAAAACATATCCACTCCACAGGCAATAATTAATTCATTGTCCAAGATAAGTGAAAAATACGGAAAAATACTGCTCAACTAATCCTGCATCTGTCTGTTACAGACCACCATTCTTCGCCACAGTTCACTGCTAGGTGGCATAGCAGTGAACAGCAAGGAAGAGGTGACAGCTCCCCTTTGAGGGACACTGATGTGAGAAGTCAGTGTCAGGCGGTGCAGCGAACCTTCCAGCCGTATGGGTGACGCCAGGTCTTGCCTGTGTCGCCGGGTGACGGCTCCTAAAGATGTAGAGCGATGGGCGATGGAGCGCTGCCTGACTACAATTACTGTGGCGTGGGATACCATGTTTTGTTGGTTGGGTATTGACACCATTTCGGAATTGGGTTAAAAAAATTGCCCTCTCGGTTGCAGTCTGTGTAGACCATAGACGGGACTCGTGCAGCGCTCCAGCGACTTTCGCCCTGCTCCCTCTTTGAGAGGGCCTCACGAGGCACAGGACCATCGCCACAGGAGCGCGAAGAATGCCGCCTAGTGGCCCTGAAGACAAGCCTCTTGAGGGGGGAAAGAGGCGAAGGAAACCATCGCCCACCGTCGGCCGACCAACACCACGAAGTGAACGGTGTTCACCTGGAACCAGAGCTGAGAGAGCGCCCACCCCCATCCCTCCCTCCCCACGGAACGAGAGACAGTATTGCCCGCAAGAACTGCCACCAAAGTATGCAAACTTTAGTCTGCGAGTGTACCTTGTCCTTGAGGGCCTCCAGCCAATAAGACGTACAATTCACCCATTGACATGGACGATCTCCACCACGGATTTGCATCAAACGTCAATGGGTACATATTCGGGCTACTATGCATCTTTTCATCAAGACCCATTAAAATCTCGCAGACAGACAGACAACGAAGCAAACAAACAAACAAAAACTGACAACAAAGCAAACAAACAAAAACTGACAACGAAGCAAACAAACAAAAACTGACAACGAAGCAAACAAACAAGATGATGCAAAGCATGTAAGCGTACTCCCAGTTTATCCTGAATACACGCGAGATATTCCATGTAGAGGAAAAACTGTCTTGGGCTGTTGTAACCGTTAGTAATGGCTATTCTGGTAAACACCGGCCATCATCTGTGAGCTATAAAGAACATATTTAAAATTTCTCAGAAAGATCGGCCCAGTACTTCTTGATATTTTCCATAAAAAAAGAAAACCACTATGGTCCGTTAGTAACGGCTATTACGGTAAATTAAACATCGGGCATCATCCGTGACCCATAATGAACATACCTACAAATTTTCAGAAATATCGGCCACATACTAACATATTCCATAAAAAGAAGAAGCGTTATGGGCGGTTATAGCCATTAGCAACGGCTGTAACTGTAAACTAAAGCATTGGGCATCCGGGACCCATAATGAACATATCTACAAATTTTCAGAAAGATCAGTCAAGTACTTTCTCAGCTATTCCATAAAAAGAAGAAAAACCGTTAGGGGCCGTTACAGCCGTTAGTAACGGCTATAAGGGCAAACTAAAACATCGGGCATCATCCGTGACCCATAATGAACATACCTACAAATTTTCAGAAAGATCGGCCACGTACTTTCCGAGATATTCCATAAAAAAAAAAACCGTTATGGGCTGTTATAGCCGTTAGTAACAGCTATAGCAGTAAACTAAAACGTCGGGCATCATCCATGACCCATAATGAACATGCCTACAAATTTTCACAAAGATCAGCCAAGTACTTTCTGAGACATTCCATAAAAAAAGTAAAACCGGTATGGGCCATTATAGCCGTTAGTAACGGTTACAACGGTAAACTGAAACATCGGGCATTACCCGTAACCCATAGTGAACATACCTGCTAATAATTTCACAAAGATCAGCCAAGTACTTTCTGAGATATTCCATAAAGGAGAAAAACCGTTACAGGCTGTTATAGCCGTTACTAACAGCTATAGCGGTAAACTCAAACATCGGATATCATCCGTAACCCATACTGAACATAACCTATAAATTTTCAGAAAGATCGACAAAGTGCTTTCTGAGATATTCCATAAAGAAGAAAAACTGTTATGGCCCGTTATAGCCGTTAGTAACGGCTATAACGGTAAACTGAAACATCGGGCATCATCCGTAACCCATAGTGAACATACCTGCTAATTTTCACAAAGATCGGCTGCGTACTTTCTAAATATTCCATAAAGAAGAAAAACCGTAATAGGCCGTTTACAGCCATTAGTAGTAACGGCTATAACAGTAACCTAAACCACCGGGCGTTATTTGTGACCCATAATAAACATACCTACAAATTTTCAGAAAGATTGGCCAAGTACTTTCTGAGATATTCTATAAAGAAGAAAAAAATTACATACCGTTACAGCCGTTGTAACGGCTGTAACAGGGTAAACTAAAACATCGGGCATCATCTGTGACCCATAATGAGCATACCTGGTAATTTTCACAAAGATCAGCCAACTACTTTCGGCTATAACGGTAAACTAGAACATCGGGCATTATTCGTGACCCATAATCAACATAGCTACAAATTTTCAGAAAGGTCGGCCAAGTAATTTCTCAAATATTCTCTAAAAAAAAAAAAAAAAAAAAAAAAAAAACCGTTACAGGCCGTTACAGCCGTTAGTGACGGCTATAACGGGTTAAACTAAAACATCGGGCATCACCGTGACCCATAATGAACATACCTGCTAATTTTCACAAAGATCGGCCAAGTACTTTTGGAGATATTCCATAAAAAAGAAAAAACTGTTATAACCCGTTACACAGCCGTTAGTAACAGCTATAACAGTAAACTAAAACATCGGGCATTATAGCTACAATTTTCAGAAAGATCGACCAAGAACTTTGAGATATTCCATAAAGAAGAAAAACCGTTACAGGCCGTTACAGCCGTTAGTAACGGCTATAAACTGTTTAAACCAAACCATCGGGCATCATCCGTGACCTTTAGCGAACATAACTGCTAATTTTCACAAAGATCAGCCAAGTACTTTCGGAGATATTCCATAGAGAAGAAAAACCCTTACAGGCCGTTACAGCCATTACTAACGGCTACAATAGTAAACTAAAACGTCGGGCATTATCCTTGACCCATAATGAACACAACTGCAAATTTTCAGAAAGATCTGCTAAGTACTTTCGGAGATATTCCATAAAGAAGAAAAAACCGTTACAGGCCGTTACAGCCCTTAGTAACAGCTATAACGGCGTAAATTCAAACATCGGGCATCATCCATGACCCATAATGAACATACCTGCTAATTTTCACAAAGATCGCCAAGGACTTTTGGAGATACTCCATATAGAACAAAAACCGTTACAGGCCGTTACAGCCGTAAGTAACGGCTATAACGGTATGCTAAAACATCGGGCATTATGCGTAACCCATAATGAACATACTTGCTAATCTTCACAAAGATCGACAAATACTTTCTGAGATATTCCATAAATATGAAAAACCCTTACAGGCCATTACAGCCGTAGTAAACTAAACCATTGGGCATTATTCGTGACCCATAATGAACATACTACACATTTTCAGAAAGATCGGCCGAGGTCTTTTTGAAAAAAACCGTTACAGGCCGTTACAGCCGTTAGTAACACCTATAACGGGGCAAAACTAAAACATCAGTCATCATCCATGACACACATAATGAACATACCTGCTGAGCTTCACAAAGATCAGCCAAGTACTTTCCGAGATATTCCACAAAAAAAAAACTGTTACAGGCCGTTACAGTCGTTAGTAATGGCTATAACGGTAAACTAAAACATCGGGGAATTATTCGTGACCCATAATGAACATACCTACAAACTCTCAGAAAGATCAACCATGTACTTTCTGAGATATTTCATAAAGAAGAAAAAACCATTACAGGCCGTTATAGCCGTTAGTAAACGTCTATAACGGTAAACTAAAACATTGGGCATCATCCGTGAACCATAATGAACATACCTGGTAATTTTCACAAACATCTGCCAAGTATTTTCGGAGATATTCCATTAAGAAGAAGAAGCGTTACAGGCCGTTACAGCCGTTAGTAACGGATATAACGGGGTAAACTAAAACATCGGGCATCATCCGTGACCCATAATGAACATACCTGCTAATTTTCACAAAGATCGGCCAAGTACTTTCGGAGATATTCCTTAAAGGAGAATAACCATTTTAGGCCGATACAGTCGGTAACGGCTATAACGGTAAAATAAAAAACATCAGTCATTATTCATTACCCTTAATGAACATACCTACAAAGTTTCAGAAAGGTCAGCCGAGTACTTTCTGAGATTCCAGAAAGAAGAAAAGCCGTTGCAGCCGTTAGTAACGGCTATAACAGGGTAAACTAAAGCATCGGGCATCATCCGTGACCATAATGAACATACCTGCTATTTTCACAAAGATCGGCCACGTTCTTTCAGAGATATTCCATAAGGAAGAAAAATCGTTACAGGCCGTTACAGCCGTTAGTTACAGCTATAACGGTAAACTAAAACATCGGGCATTATAGCTACAAACTTTCAGAAAGATCGGCTAAGTACTTCCTAAGACATTCCATAAAAAAAAAAAGAAAAAACCGTTACATCCGTTAGTAACGGCTGTAACAGGGTAAACTAAAACATCGGGCATCATCTGTGACCCAAATGAACGTACCTAATTTTCACAAAGATCGGCCACGTTCTTTTGGAGAT
>JADBJO010003824.1:35000-47500 GCA_016801955.1 Conus betulinus
GCTGCCGAGTCACTTCGGTGGTGTTCAGTGGCGCCTGTTCTGATCTAACATACGCAGGACACCACCTACTAAGCCCCCCTACTGACAATAATTGCTTAGTCGCGGAGCCGGCGTGAGTGAGCTCTCCCTCCGGAGGGCGCCACCACGTCCGTCCAACGACAGCCCCCATAGACTCGCCGATACCGGTGACCCCGACGGAACCAAACCAAGACCACAGACGTGGAGAGGACATCGAAATTGAGGTCACCATGAGAGCAGGGCATGAAGGGCCACAGAATTTGAGACTTTTTTTTTTTTTATGCTGATCGATGAGAATGAGGATAAGATGATGCTACGGATTTCCATTTCGGTCTGAGACTACATGACGGGCTGTACTCTACGCTTCCTTTCATAATATATCCCGGCGTCAACCAGGCCCGAGAGATACAGGCACCTGCAGTGTTGGTCAGGGAAATTTGAGCAACACTCTCAGAACGCATCCATTAAGTGGATGAAACTCGACTGTGTGGACCCCAGTCTTCCCAACTGAGCCCGCAGCAAACTCAACTCTGGGTAGGAGCCGGTCGGGGCAGAAAAAAACCCACATGACTCTGATGGTATTCGAACCCACCGCGACGCTAACCACTTCGCCACGGCGGCTGGTAAAAGAAAGGGTTTCAGATCGGCGGCAAAAATTAAGGTCGGTAGGAGATGACTGAAACATTTCTTTTTTTCTTGACCTCAAACACCAGGCGACGAAAGGATTCAAGTTCCCACACTTACAGGTGGTTGAGATTACAGGAAAGTTACAGTACTACAGTGGCATCTGAACAGCCCCCCTCCTCTCCCTACCCCCCCCCCCCACCCCCCCCCCCCCCCCCCCCTCACCCCCGTCCCCCCATTACTCCCCGAAAATGTTGGGGTGGGAGGGGAACCAGACAACCTTCTCCCTCCTCCTCCCTCCCCCTCCCTTCGCAACATTTGAAGCACAAAAGAGTACCCGGACGGCATGGGTTATGATGCGTCCCTCCCTCCGTGGCCCCGCCTTACCCTTCCTGCTTTTACTCGAATTTAGAAAAGAGAAAAACACCGCTCTAAAAGGTAGGAAAATAAGAATCCTTACCTTCCCGCCTCGCGCTTAACACCAATCTTTCCACCCGCCTCTGCTTCATAAAAATTTGGAAGACGAGCGCCTTCCCTCCCACCCCCCACTCTCCCTTTTTTATACAAATTTTGGAACTGATGCAGTTATATGAGTTGAAGCTGCTGCCCCCCTCCTCCCTCCTGTCCCCCCCCCCCCCCCCCCACCCACCCCCCCCCCACCCTCCGCTTACGCCCAGCAAAATATCTTCCGACCCCACTGTATAGCGAATTACCCCACTGTACAGCACAAATATGCAGAGATGCCCGTGCGTGGCCAAGTGGTTGGAACGTACGGGTGGAGAGTTGACCCGTTGTGAGTTCGATCCGTCCGTTGTGACTATTTTTCTATCGCTTGAAAATTCTCTCTGTTCTCTCAACGCGTACTGGGTGTCTGATTCAGTTCAGGGAAGGTAAAAGCGGTAGGGGGGAGGGGGCGTGGCGCCTTGCCTGCTGTAATGCCGTGTCCTGGATGCGGTGAATCCTAATGGCATTAAGCTACGGTTTTTTTCTATAACCTATTCTCTCTGTCTCTCTGTTCCCTGGGATACCTCGGTGGGAGAGGATCCACCGCAGCGCTGCTCAAGGACACCTGACGTTTGCCAGTGCTTGTCTACGTGGCTGATGATGGGGATGGAAAAGGCTATGCTTAGCCACAATGTGCGGATGCAGGAGTGAAGAGAAGAATGCGATAATATTGGCAGGTTCTGGTGGAGAGGGATAGGAAGGGGTGGGAGATTCACAAGAAAAGTGGAAAGGAAATGCAGAGGGGAAAAGGCGGGGGAGGGGGTGCGTGCTTGTGTGTGTGTGTGTGCATGTGTGCGCGCGCGCGTGTATATGTGTGCGCGCGTGTGTGTGTTTGTGGATTATACCAAAGGAAATATACCCACAGACGGAAAGACCCGCACAAACTCTCTCTCTCTCTCTCTCTCTCTCTCTCTCTCTCTCTCTCGGGGGCTTGAGCGGGTATTCAACTCGTTAAGTCACGCGTCGAGTGCTCTGACAATTAACTGGTGATTTTAATTAATCAGGAGTGACTTAGATTTTCAGAGTTGCGGACAGGCTTTGTAAAGTGCAATGCCATCAGGAACTGTGGATTTCAGGGCAGCATGTGGCTGTTGGTTTTTTTTTTTGCACTGTTCCAACATTTCATGTTGAAACGGGCAAGACAGAAGTCAGCGATGCACGTCGCCATGTTGAGACCGAAGTGCAAATGTGACGGTGCTGCTGTGTTAGACTGCTCCTCTCCTATTTGTTCTGGGGCAGTTTACTTCTCCGATGTGGTGATGTGGAGAGCAACCCAGGTCCAAATTCCTCCCAGACCAGAGAGACACCAGGCAGACCCGACTGACCAGCGCCAGTGAAGGAGCAGCCGGCAGCAGGGCCAGTATGGAGAAACCTGGCCATCCTCACGACGGGAAAGGAACCTTCGCTGTCTGACATCATGGCAAGCTGAACACCATGGAGTGTAAATTCTACGCGAAGCTCGACGACGTGAAGCGGGACATGAATGCCCTTCGTGGGATTACGCTGCCATGCAGGGGAGCTGAAGGGGCTACGGGAGGAGGTCACTAGTCTACGGCAGCAGAACCAGGACTTAACCAAGAAGATGGAGGAGCTTGACGAAGAAAAACCGACGATCTTGAGGGAAGATCAAAGCGGAACAACCTCATCATTCTATGGGCTACCACGTCGGGAAAACGAGACTTCCGATGAGTGCCAAAATGTGTTGAAGGACCTCTTTACTGATAAGTTAGACTTGTCTCGGGATGTGGAATTTGATAGGGTACACCGATTGAACAATAGGCCGGACTCTCCTGTGATTGCACGGGTGTGTTTTTTACAAGCAGAAGATGGACATCCTCAAAGCTAAACGCAAACTACGAGGAACCAACATTTTCATTGGAGAGGACCTTTCGACTAGAGTGCAAGAGCTAAGAAAGAAGAACATCTTAAGAAAGCCAGGAGTGAAGGTAAACGTGCAACGTTAGTTTTTAATTACCTCCTCATCGATGGCAAGCGATACACCATAGGTGCTGACAATGGACTTGTGGAATCAAGAGACAGGAACTCGGCCGGTCCAAAATTAACTCTGTGTACGTGTCCTCAGCTGTAAAGGGAGTCAACGATGAGTGGGACACCAGTTGCTTCTACCAGGGGCTGTGCACGTGAAACGAGCCGTAAGATCGTGCAGTTAGACGAAAACTCAGTGACGTCAGTGCCGGTTGAAAATGTCAGTAACACAGATAGTGATGTGTCTTCTGAATATATTCATTGTATATCCTTGTCGTCTGGAAATGATAGATCATATCACTCTGACACTTGTAAGGAAATAAAAAATTTTTTTTTCGTTTCTTCACTGGAATGTGAATGGTTTACTCTCTAAAATGCATGATAACGATTTTATTTCTTACGTGTCTGGTTTTGATTTCATCTCTTTTGTTGAGACATTTGTTTGAGTATTTCAGTCGCCTGTGTTCTCTGAGTACACAGTTTATTGCACACGTGCTTTAAAGTTTACGCCACGTGGAAGGCGCTCTGGTGGGCTGGTGTGTCTTGTGAAGAATGAGATCTGTCCCTATTTTACACCAGTGGATGTTGTGTCCGATTCGTTCCGTGCTTTTATTGTTGACAAATCTTTGCTTGGCACCTTAAAACATGTCATGTTTGTGTGTGCATGTATACCTCCCGAAGGCTCGCCATACTATTCTTATTTTGATAAAGAAAACGGAGTTTCTTTATTAGAAGATTTCTGTGCGACTGTTTACTTTTTTTAAGAAATGAAGTTTATGTGATTGTGTGCGGTGATTTGAATAGTAGAGTTTCAAATTTCACTTGTGACTTTGAGGATAACATGTCTATATACAATGATCAACATAAAAGTGGGCCCGTGTATGTTCGAAATTCAGAAGATGTTGTCCTGAATAATTATGGAAAACTACTATTTCACATGTGTACTGCTTTCAAACTGTGTATTTTTAATGGCATGTGTAAGGGCGACCTTCAAGGTCGCTACACATACATATCGGATAGCGGCAGTAGTGTCAATGACTATTTTTTGATGTCATATGATTTGTTTTCTTCTTTGATTTCTGGTGGTTGTGAGATGTGTGTGTCAGAGAGAATCGACTCTGACCACATGCCTTTAGAACTAAAGATCACTTCCCCTTATCATAACTATGAATCCTCACAGGTCAACAACAGGCGCTGTACAATTGAAAAAAATTGTCTGGAGCGAAGCTCATGCTGATTTGTTTTTAAAATGTTATTTTTTCCGATGAAATGCGAGTGCGCATGCAAGAGGCCGTACGACTGGTTGATAGTAACATTGAAGATGCATTAAACGTGTTTAACTCTTGTATAAAAGAGGCAGCGGAATGCAGGAAGAAACAGGTTTATATTGGAAAATATCAAAAAGAAGACGACTGGTTTGATAAGAAATGCAGACTTAACAAAAGAAATGCTCGTAATTTATTGAACAGATTTCGACGTTGTTTGTCGTCATAACCGTCTCGTGTGGCCTATTGCAAAGCTAGGAGAGAATACAAACATTTTAAAAAGAAAGGAAAAACAATATAATGAAGCTTTATTGACAGAATTAGTTCATTCTGTAAATAATCAAAGAGATTTTTGGGATTGTGTTCACAAAATTTCGAAAAAAAAAAAGAAAGCAACCTGTAAACGATATAAGTCTAGAAACATGGTTTCATCATTTCAGGGATCTGCTTGAAGGAAATGCTAGCTCTCATAATGATATGGGAAATGAAAATTACATCGATGGAACCGATTATGACGACGACAATCTAAATCGTCCCATTTTCGAAGAAGAAGTTCTAATTGCTCTAAGAAAGATCAAATCTCGCAAAGCTGCAGGATCAGACGGAATTATAGGTGAACTAATAAAAACTGCTTGCCAGTCAAACTTGTTTCTAGATTTTTTAGTTAAAATATTTAACTCCTTTTTTGACCAAGGAGTATATCCCAGATGTTGGTCCGAGTCTATTGATATCCCATTGTATAAAAAGGAGATGCAAGCAATCCAAATAATCATCGAGGAATTTCGTTGTGTAATATTTGCAGTAAACTGTACAGTGCTATAATCAACAGGAGATTACAGGAGTGGGTGGAAGAAAGTAACATTACCGGAAAATTTCAAGCTGGGTTTAACAAAAAAACTATTCTACTGTTGACCACATGTTCACACTGATGGCATTTGTACAAAAACAGTTTCGTTTAAATCGCAAATTGTATGTTGCATTCGTTGACTTTGAGAAGGCGTTTGATTCAGTAAACAGAACTTTGCTGTGGCCTATCCTGCTTAAAAATGGTATTCATGGGAAACTTTATAAATGTGTTATAAGTATGTATGATTGTGTAAAAGGCAAGAGTGCGATCTGGTGCTTCTTTAACAGACTACATAAATTGTACTTCTGGATTGAAACAGGGCGATGTCTGTAGCCCTCTTCTGTTCTCTTTATTCATTAGTGAATTAACACAGGAAGTTGTACGTTGTGGAAGGCACGGTGCAAATTTTATAAATGATGGTTTAAATTTTCATTCTTCTTCTGGCTGACGATGAGCCTTGGTATCAGAAAACAGTTATTGGGCTACAAACCTAGTTAAATACTTTACAAAGAGTTGCTGCTCCATTAGAATTAAAAGTTAATATGACAAAAAGCAATATGATTGTTTTCAGAAACGGTGGATATCTTGCAGCGAGAGAGAGATGGACATATAATGGTTCTATAATGCCTGTTGTAAATGTATATAAATACTTAGGTATATATTTCTCAACGCGCTTGAGCTTTGTCTTTGCCTGCAAGGATTTAGCAAGTAGAGCAAAAACTGTATTACTGTGCATATTAAAGAAATTGTCTTTGCTAAATAAGGATCCCTTACTTTGTTTTTGAAGTTATTTGATGATGCCCAAGTTCAACCTATGGTACAGTATGGGGCTGAAGTATGAGGCCTTGATGCTGCTGCTATTGTACATTGTGAGAAGATCCATCTTTTTGCTTTGAAGAAATTTCTTGGAGTATCATTGCAACACCAAATGATTTGGTATACGGTGAAACAGCTAGATTTCCAATATATTTGAACTCCGCCGTTAAATGTGTTCGATACTGGCTTAAAATTATTCAGATGCAGGATTACAGATTACCATATAAAGCATATCGAATGATGGTACACTTAGATGACAGAGGAAAAAAAAGAACTGGGTGACTAATGCGAGAATGAAATTGTGTGAATATGGTTTCGGATTTGTATGGATGAGCCAAAGCGTTGGTGATGTGGATGTTTTTATAAAGGTATTTCCGAGAAAGAGTGGTTGATTGCAGCTGGCAAAATTGGAATTCTCATGTACAGGACAGTGACAGATTTGAATTATACAGAACGTATAGCCATTTACGATGTTTACCTGTCTACATGTCAATGAAAATAGACAAACATATAAAACGCATTATGACTAAGTTTAGATTTGGTGTCTCTGATCTTTTTACTCATTATTTCCGTTATAGACAGACAGTGTTTACCAGAAATCTGATCTGTCCATTAAGTCAAAATACAAGAGAGGATGAAGTTCATTTTGTATTGGTTTGTCCAGTATTAAAAGATCTTAGAGAGCAATTCATCTCACCAAAGTATTTCAACAATCCTTGACTTTTCAGGTTAACCCTGTTAATGTCGTCATCAAATGAAAACACTGTTAAACAGTTAGCTATTTATCTATATAAAGCATTCAAAAAGCGAAGTGTGTGTATATAATGTAAAAAAATACCAATATCAATTTTCGACAAGAATCACAGTGTACACCCCATTCTAAGGGGCTATGGCCTATATGAATAAAACATTTGAGTCTTGAGTGTCAGTCTTTCTCTCTCTCTCTCTCTCTCTCTCTCTCTCTCTCTCTCTCTCTCTCTCTCTCTCTCATTATGCATGTGTGTGTGTGTGTGTGTGTGTGTGTGTGTGTGAGTGTGTGTGTGTGTGTGTGTGTGTGTGTGTGTGTGTGTGTGTGTGTGTGTGAGTGCGCGCGCGCGCGCAGCGTGTGTGTGTGCAGATAAACTTAAACAACTCACCAACGCAAGATAACAGTATAAAAAAAAAATCCCTTTTACCTTTGAAAATTAAGATTTTGTAGTATATTGGAATATCACAGAGATCCGCTTGGACGAGGGTGACCCCAGACAAACCACCACACTACCGGAACTACTGCCTTCAGGGTGAGGTGAGGAGGTGGAGGAGGGGTGGGGTATGAGACACAGGTCAGCTCTCGCTGTCTTCGCGCAGTGTGATTTAAGTGTTGTGAGTGCTCTGACTGCAGGCTACATTCTTTACATAGCAGGAAAAGTTGTTACCAAAAAAACAAAAAAAAAAAAAAGGAAAAAAAAAAACAAACCCTGACGCATCCATTGTATCCCCCACTAATATATCCATCCACGAACAAAGATTTACACAAATGAATACCAAACACAGGCCTCTCCCTCCCTCCCTCCGTCTCTCTCTCCTCCCTCCCTCCACACAACCATCCTCTCTCTCTCTCTCTCTCTCTCTCTCTCTCTCTCTGGTGGGTTTCAGAATGAGACTAGGTCAACCTAACATACTTCCATCTTGGGGTCAGCCATAGAACTGGGTCAGGCAGGCGGATGTCACGTGATCTACCTGCTATGCGAAAAAGGTAAGGGGGGGGGGGGGGGGGGGGCTTGATAGGGGAGCATGTCTACATGTCACCGCATCTTCGTGTCTAAGCGTCAAGGTGTCGCTTTGTCTGACCTTCACCCTAACCCTGACCATAACCCAACTCTAATTCAAACCCAAACCCAACCCTAACACCAACAAAGCCCTAATCCTAACTTTAACCCTTACCGTAATGCACAGATGCGGTGACATACAAAATACCAACCAAACCCTAAACTCTCAGCTTAATCCTAACCGTAACATACACATGTGGTGGCATATAGACACAGAAGTCTAAATGGCTCGGCAACATGGTGACAAATAGACCTTCTGGCACACAGAACTGACCTCGTTGAAACAGAATCCTTCCTACCCCAACAATTCTATTCTACAATCCCTTCACTAATTTCTCCTCAGATCATAAACAGAGAGTGGATAAGGACAAATCAGAATCGCTTGTTGTTATTTGTTATACTTAACTCAAACGAAAGAAAACAAGCCAAACAAACATGATACGATAATAAAATCTGAAGCAAGCCAACGAACGCATAAACTAGAATATATACACACTGTGCTAAGAAAAACGTCTGTCGCTGTAATATCGGCACGTAAAAAAAACTAGGGCAGCACATTAAAGAAGCTGGGCATGGCGTGCGCGCGCGCGCACACACACACACACACACACACACACACACACACACACACACACACACACACACCGGTACTTCCGGTTTAACACTATTATAAAAAAAATAAAATAAAATAAAAAAGGCATCGCAACACTTTTTTTCAAGAGTCTCATTCGAGTTGACATTCAAGTTGTTCACGTTTGGCGGGAACGAACGCAAGCATAATCGACTACAACTAACATGCCGTTAGCTAGATCAGATCGCTAGATGTTCAGTATGGGTTACGGATGATACCCGATGTTTGAGTTTACCGTTATAGCAGTTAGTAACGGCTGTAACAGCCTGTAACGGTTTTTCTCCTTTATGGAATATCTCAGAAAGTACTTGGCCGATCTTTGTGAAAATTAGCAGGTATGTTCACTATGGGTTACGGATGATGCCCGGTGTTTCAGTTTACCGTTATAGACGTTACTAACGGCTATAACGGCCCATACCAGTTTTTCTTTTTTTATGGAATGTCTCAGAAAGTACTTGGCTGATCTTTGTGAAATTTGTAGGTATGTTCATTATGTGTCACGGATGATGCCCGACGTTTTAGTTTACTGTTATGGCTGTTTCTAACGGCCCATAACGGTTTTCTTTTTATGGAATATCTCAGAAAGTACGTGGCCGATCTTTCTGAAAATTTGTAGGTATGTTCATTATGGGTCACGGATGATGCCCAATGTTTTAGTTTGCCCTTATAACCGATATAATCGACTACAACTAACATGCCGTTCGCTAGATCAGATAGGCGAAGCGTTTACCTAGCTGCTCGAAAGTACTGCTTCTCGATATCGGGTGTTTCGGTTTAAACAGGGATAATCTTTTTGAATAGTGCATTCAACCATCCACAGAATCAGAAACGACGTATTGGGCCGGTACACCCGTCTTGGACATTGTTGCTCTAGATCCTAGATTTTGAAATGCATTCATTCTTACTGCTACGATAGAAAGATAATAGATTACAGCCTTTACCGATCACAAAGGGCCTTTTCACGGCTGATAAATTTACGTGGAGAAAAAAAATCAGTTCCTAAAGAGATCCAATTCTGTTCAGAGAACACACACACACACACACACACACGAACAAAAGAACAAAGCCAAACAGCACAATATTTCATGATATGGCAGCTAAACAAACAACACAATATTTCATGACATGGGTGCTAAACAAACAACACAACATTTCCTGATATGGCAGCTAAACAAACAACACAATATTTCATGATATGGCAGCTAAACAGAACAACACAACATTTCACGACACGGCAGCTAAACAAACAAAACAATAATAATTCATGACACGGCAGCTGAAATGTTGACTTCTTCATAGCTGTTATGACTAGGCTAGATGAGAGCTCTAGCTATTTCAATTAATTTTTTTTCAACAATTTTCAAACTGTAAAACAAAAGCATTTATTTAAAATATGACAACAACAAAACAAAACAAATTGCAGAATCGACACCTAGAGTCCAACTTGGACAGTTCGTACCAAATTTACCTACTCATCAGATTGGGGGAAAAAAAAAACACCCTAGCACCTCATAAACCGTGACAGGAAGCAAGTGTGCAAGAGTTTGCAGGAAAGAGCTAGGTGAGTGATCCTCAAAAGGAGAAAGAAAGATGACAGTGAAGAAAATCAATATTTAAAAAGCAGAGTCAAAGAGAGTGAAAGAAAAGAGGAAGTTACCAGAAGGCAGGGAAGCCTGAAATAAAACACATTTCACCCCATGATACGAAAGTATATAATAACTATGACTAACGGTGTTCTGTATACATGATATTTTATGTAATTCTGTTTGACAGTAAATATATGTATATAAACAATTAAGTAGTGGGGGCAAACAAGTGCAGGCTAACAATTTCTCAGTCATTATAACAATGACTTCGCAAAGATTTAAACTTTCAGAGAAAACAAAATATATCAAGAAACTGGGGGAAACATTTTATAAATATAAGAAACCCTTCACTAGCTGTCTGAGAGAACTATCGTGATCCTTTCTGAAAGCAGATGTATTTGTATTGTGTGCTTCTAGGCCTTTGTATTGCGTGCTCTTAGGCCTTTTGTATTGCGTGCTCCTAGGTCTTTTGTTCGCTGGATCGGACTTATCAGAGAGACACGGCTGATTGGTCTGCGCTCCTGATGTCAAATAGAGACACACCACAGTCCATAATTCTGCGGTGTTTCTCACCACCAAGGGTTCAAAAAAGAATCCAACAGCACCCCCAAAGCAGCCAGCGAAGATAGTAAATAGAATAAAACGAAAATGTGTGGAGTGGAAAAAAGTTACTGAAAAACTAAAAGCATTATGCAAACGGTATAAAATGTAGGGGACAATCTTTGAGCGTATGCCTGAGGATCCATTCAAGGATACAAGGGAGATCAAAAGATACGGAACAGTCCGTGTGGTCAGCTCTGCTGTTCAATAACTCAAGCAATGTCAGTGGCTAAGAATTGTGCAGGACAACCTTTACTTGGATCTCCTAAAGAGATGCAATCTCCCACTGATTGACCAAACAATATAATGCTGAAGAATTAAGCAGTGGGGGAAAGCAAGTGCAGGCTAATAATTCTTCAGTCATTATAATAATGACTTCGCAAAGATTTGAACTTTTTAGAGAAAAAAAATGAAGATGAAGAAACTGGGGTAAATATATTATAAATATGAGAACCCTTCACTAGCTCTCTCTCTCTCTCTCTCTCTCTCTCTCTCTCTCTCTCTCTCTCTCTCTCTCTCTATATATATATATATATATATATATATATATATATATACGGCATTATTATAATCATAAAAGGCACTCGGGAAGCAAAGACCTCTACTTACGTCGAACGGATCCTGGACCCTCCTTTTGATCCTGATTTGTAGCATGTACCCACTCCATAATCAATCCTCCATAATCAGTCATATTTCAAAGTGTTCTTGAAATAGGGTCATTTGCTTTTGGCTATCATCTCGCTGACAGACAAAAAACTGCGGCTGATAAAACCCTCAGCGGAGATGATGGTTGTATATTTTCAAAACGTCTAGTGATAGTGAATAAGTTTATATTTCAAGCATCTAATAGAAAAGTGCTAAGTTATTTCACATCTTTGTGCATAACAGGCGAAAGAGAACCTTTGAAAAACAGGAATTCTGCATAAAAATCTACTCCTACAGGTAAAGAAAACCACACAAAAATACGTTCTTACTAAGACGAACATGGAGTCGTCTTTGAAACACAATGAAGTCGTCCACAAAGCACAACAGAAATCGTCCTTATCCTTGACACACAACTGAAATCACTTTCGAAGCACGGCCGGAATCGTCCGTGTAGCACAATTGGAATCGCCCTTGAAGCACAATTGGAATCGTCCTTTAGGCACGACTGGAATCGTCCTTAAAGCACACATTGGAATCGTCCTTGAAGCACAAATGGAATCTCCTTGGAGCACAACTGGAATCGTCCTTGAAGTACAATAGAATCGTCTTTGAAGTGCAACTGGAATCGTCCTTGAAGCACAACTGGAATCGTCCTTGAAGTACAATGGAATCGTCTTTGAAGCACAACTGAAATCGTCCTTGAAGCACACTGGAATTGTTCTTGAAGAACAGCTGGAATTGTCCTTGAAGCACAATTGGAATCATCCTTGAAGTACAATTGGAATCGTCCTTGAAGCACAATTGGAATCGTCCTTGAAGCACAATTGGAATCGCTTTTGAAGTACAATTGGAATCGTTCTTGAAGCACAGCTGGAATCGTCCTCGAAGCACAATAGGAATCGTCTTTGAAGCACGAGCGGAATCGTCCTTGAAGTACAATTGGAATCGTCATTGAAGCACAGTTGGAATCGTCCCTGAAGCACAATAGGAATCGTCTTTGAAGCACAGCTGGAATCGTCCCTGAAGCACAATAGGAATCGTCTTTGAAGCACAGTTGGAATCGTCCCTGAAGCACAATAGGAATCGTCTTTGAAGCACAGCTGGAATCGTCCCTGAAGCACAATACGAATCGTCTTTGAAGCACAGTTGGAATCGCCCTTGAAGCACGAG
>JADBJO010003824.1:52500-60000 GCA_016801955.1 Conus betulinus
CCGCTTCTCCCCCCGGCCAGGTTTTGTGTCGTAGAGCTGCGTGAGTAGGACAGCGCAGGAGGACATGTTCAGGGGTCTGGGGTCCAGTGCCGCATGGACACTGGTCAGTGTAGGTAATCTTCAGGCGGTTAAGGTGGCTCAGCAGTCTGCAGTGGCCGGTCCTCAGTCTGAAGAGGATTGTCTGCTGGTGCCTTTGGAGCTGGTGGATGGGGTCAGCACCACTCTCTGCACCCAGCTTTCTCTTCCACTGGGACTGAAACTGGTTGTGGATGATGGTCTTGGCCTCCCTGTAGGTCACGGGGTGGCTGAACTGCTCCATTTTGCTGCCTGTCTTGCAGAGAACATCAGCTTTTTTTTTTCATTGCCCATGATCCCACAGTGGGAAGGAATCCACTGAAGCGTAATGACAGACTGTTTTGAGAGTTCATGGAGGGCAGCCTTGATGTCTTACATATGTGGTGTTTCTCTTCTTGTGTTCTGAAGTCCCTGCAGCAGAGATCGGCAGTCTGAGAAGAAGACAACCTTCTGTGATGGGCTGGCCGGTCCCAGAAAGATCCTCACTGCGTGGAGCAGTGCTATTGTCTCCGCTCTGTGGTTGGAGGAGATCTTTCCAGTAGGGAAGCCTTGTGCGTCAATCTTCCATTGGTGTGTCTGATGAAGAACCCTGCTCCTCCCTTCTTGACTGCTCCTTCTGAGGATCCATCTGTGAAGACGTGGGTCCACTCACTCGGGTTGTATTGGTTGGCAGTCACCTCCTGTGCAAGAGCTTTCATTACTTGAGGGGCTTGACGGTCCTTTCTTTTAATGCCGGTGCAACGTGGTGAAACTGCCCCCCTTCCCAGTTTAACTCCTCCCGGGAGTCAGTCTCGCACTGTCCCAGATTAACTCCCGGGAGTTAATCTGGGTTTTGCACCAAATCAGCCCCCCAACAGGATTAGAACAGCCCCCCCCCCCCCCCCCCCCCCCCCCCCCAGCGAGTTAATTTGGCATTGGCCCAAAACAGCCCCTCCCCTTGAGGAGTTAAACTGGACCTGGCCCAGAACAGCCCCCCTGGGGAATTTATCTGGCACTGGACTGGAACAGCCAACCACTGGAGAGTTGAACTAAACTGTCCCAGAACAGCCCCCTCCCCCTCGTGGAGAGTTAAACTGGCCCTGGCACAAAACCCCCCCCCCCCCCCCCCCGTCCGCCCCTCTCCTGGGGAGTTAATTTGGCACCAGCCCAAAACAGCCCCTCTGGAGAGTTAAGCTACACCTGTCCTAGAACAGCCTCCTTCCAGGGGAGTTAAACTGGCACCGTTATGGAACAGCCCCTCAGGAGAGTTAAACTAGACAAGTCCCAGAATAGCCCCATTCACTTCCTGGGAGTTTATCCTGGCACCGGCCCAAAACAGCCCCCCTAGAGAGAGTTAAACTGGATCTGGCCTAGAACAGCCCCCCCCCCCCCCCCCTCTCCTGGGGAGTTAATCTGGCTCCAGCCTGGCACAGGCCTCCCTGGAGAGTTAAACTTGCCCAGGCATATCCCCCCCCCCCCCTCCCCCATCCTGGGGAGTTACTCTGGCATCAGCCCAGAACACCCCTCTGGAGAGTTAAACTTGACCTGTCCTAGAACAGCACTCCTCTAGGGGAGTTAATCTGGCACCGTTATGGAACGCCCCCACCCCCCCCCCCCCCCCCCCCCCCCCCCCCCCCCCCCCCTCCTGGGGAGTTAATCTGGCTCCAGCCTGGTACAGGCCTCCCCTTGGGGGTAAACTGACCCTGGCACAAAACATACCCCCCCCTCCCCCCTTCCCCCCTGGCCCCCCCCCTGCCCCCCTCCCCCCCTCCCCCCCCCCCCCCCCCCCCCCCCCCCCCTCTAGTGGGGAGTTAATCTGGCACCAGCCCCTCTGGAGAGTTAGTTAGACTGCACCTGTCCCAGAACATCCCTCCTCCAGGGGAGTTAATCTGGCACCGTAATGAAACACCCCCCCCCCCCTCCCCCCCCCCCCCCCCCCCTAGAGAGTTAAACTAGACAAGGCCCAGAACACCGGCCCAAATCCCCCTCCAAGAGAGTTAAAAACTGGACCCCCCTAGAGAGAGTAAGTAGCCCCCCTCCCCCCCCCCCCCCCCCCCCCCCCCTTTTTCCTGGGGAATTAAAATGGTTCCAGCCTGGTACAGGGCCCCCTGGAGAGTTAAACTGGCCCTGGCACAAAACAGCCCCCCCCCCCCCCCCCCCCCCCTCCCTCCTTCCTGGGGAATTAATCTGGCACCAACCCAGAACAGCCCCCCTGGAGAGTTAAACTAGACAAGGGCCCAGAACAGCCCCCCCCCCCTCCTGGGGAGTTAATCTGACACACTGGCCCAAATCTGTCCCTCCAAGAGAGTTAAACTGGGACCTGCTTAGAGCAGCCCCCCCCCCCCCCCCCCCCGCCTCCCCCCCCCCCCCCCTTACCTGGGGAGTTAAAATTGTTCCAGCCTGGTACAGGGCCCCTGGAGAGTTAAACTGGACCTGGCTTAGAGCAGCCCCCCCCCCCCCCCCCCCCCCCCCCCCCCCCCCCCCCCCCCCTCCCTATTTACCTGGGGAGTTAAAATTGTTCCAGCCTGGTACAGGGCCCCCTGGAGAGTTAAACTGGCCCTGGCACAAAAACAGCCCCCCCCCCCCCCCCCCCCCCCCCCCCCCACCGAGGAGTTAATCTGGCACCAGCCCAGAACAGCCCCCTCTGGAAAGTTAAAATGCACCTGTCCTAGAATAGCCCCCTCCAAGGGAGTTAAACTGGCACCGTCATGGAACAGCCCCCCCCCCCCCCCCCCCCCCTGGAGAGTTAAACTAGACAAGGCCCAGAACAGCCCCCTCCCCCTCCTGGGGAGTCGGGGAGTTAATCTGGCACTGGCCCAAAACAGTCCCCCTAGAGAGTTTACTTGGACTTGGCCTATAACCCCCCCCCCCCCCCCCCCCCTCCTCTCCTGAGGAGTTAATCTGGCTCCAGGCTGGTACAGGCCTCCCTTGGGGGGTAAACTGGCCCTGGCCCCAAACAACAGGATCCCCCCCCCCCCCCCCCCCCCCCTCCTGGGAGTTAATCTGGCACCAGCCCAGAACAGCCCCTCTGGAGAGTTAAACTGGACCTGTCCTAAAACAGCCCCCCTCAAGGGGAGTTAATCTGGTACCATCATGGAACAGCCCCGCCGCCCCCCCCCTCCCCCCCCTCCCCAGAGAGTTAAACTAGACAAGGCCCAGAACAGCCCCCCTCCCCTCCTGGGGAGTTTATCTGGCACCAACCCCAAAACAGGCCCCCTGGAGCGTTTAACTGGACCTGGCCTAGAGCAGCCCCCCACCCCTCTCCTGGAGAGTTAAACTGGCCCTGGCACACAACAGCCCCCCCCCCCCCCCCCTCCTGGGGAGTACTCTGGCACCAGCCCACAACAGCCCCTCAGGAGAGTTAAACTGCACCTATCCCAGAACAGCCCCCTCCAGGAGAGTTAATCTGGCACCGTCATGGAACAGCCCCCCCCCCCCCCCCCCCCCCGGAGAGAGAGTTAAACTAGACAAGGCCCGGAACACCCCCCCCCCCCCTCCTGGGCCCAAAACAGCCCTCCTAGAGAGTTAAATTGGACTTGGCCTATAACAACCCCCCCCCCCCTCCTCTCCTGGGCAGTTAATCTGGCACTGGCCCAAAACACAGCCCCCCTAGAGAGTTAAACTGGACGTGACCTAGAACACCCCCCCCCCCCCCCCCCCTCCTGGGGAGTTAATCTGGCTCCAGCCTGGTACAGGCCTCCCTGGAAAGTTAAACTGGCCCTGGCACAAAACAACACCCCCCCCCCCCCCCCCCTCTACTGGGGAGGTTAATCTGGCACCAGCCCAGAACAGCCCCTCTGGAGAGTTAAACTGCACCTGCCCCAGAACAGCCCCCCTCCAGGGGAGTTAATCTGACACCGTCATGGAACAGCCCCCCCCCCCCCCCCCCCCCCCCCCCCCGGAGAGTTAAACTAGACAAGGCCCAGAACAGCCTCCTTCCCCTCTGGGGGGAGTAATCTGGCACCGGCCCCAAAACCCCCCCCCCCCCCCCCCCCCCCCCGAGAGTTAAATTGGACCTGGCCTAGAGCCCCCCCCCCCCCCCCCCTCCCCTGGGGAGTTAATCTGGCTCCAGCCCCAGGTCTCCCTGGACAGTAGAACTAGCCCTGGCACAAAACAGCCCCCCCCCCTCTCCTGGGGAGTTAATCTGGCACCAGCCCAGAACAGTCCCTCTGGAGAGTTAAACTGCACCTGTCCTAGAACAGCGCCCCTCCAGGGGAGTTAATCTGGCACTGGAACCCCCCGGAGAGTTAAACTAGACAGGCCCCAGAACAGCCCTCCATCTTAGGGAGTTAATCTGGCACTAGACCAGAACAGCCCTACTGGAGCGTTAAACTGAACCTAATCTAGAACATCCCACCCCCATCCTGGAGAGTAAATGTGGCACCAGCCAGAACAGCCCCCCTGGTGAGTTAAACTGGACCTGGCCCAGAACAGCCCCCCTACTGGAGAGTGTTATCTGGCACCAGCCCAGAACAGCCTCCTGGAGAGTAAAACTGGACCTGGCCCAGAACAAACTCCTCCTGGGGAGTTAATATTGCAACAGCCAGCCTTGAATATTTCCCTGGGGAAAGTTGAACTGGATCTGGCTCAGAACCCCCCCCCCCCCCCCCCCCCCCCCCCCCCCCCCCCCCCCCCCCCCCCCCCCCCCCCCCCGAGAAAAACACTTAAACTGCCCCCACCCCCCCCCCCCAGAGACTTAAACTGGACCTGCCCAACAGCCCCCCCCCCCCCCCCCCCCCCCCCTACCTGGGGAGTTAATCTGATACTAGCCCAGAACAGGCCCCCTTGAGAGTTTAATCTGGACCCAGCCCAGAACAGCACCCCTCCTGGGCAGTGAATCTGGTACTAACCCAAAAACAGCCCCGTAGAGAGTTAAACTGGACCTACCCCAAAACAGCCCCCCACATGAGGAGTTAATCTGGCACCAGCCCAGAACGGCCCCCTGGAGAGTTAAACTGGACCTGCCCCAAAACAGCCCCACACCTGAGGAGTTAATCTGGCACCCAGCCCAGAACAGCCCTCTTGGAGTGTTCGCTTGCCCGGGTGTAACACCCCAAAAGTACTCCCCGCCCAGAAGTACTCCCGGGAGTACTCTGGGCCCGAGCGCCAGAATGACTCCCGGGACTACTTCTGGGACAGTGCCTCCCCTTGGTCCCTGAAGTACTCCCCCCTATTGACAACTTTGCAAATAAATGTTTGTTTTGTGTAACTATCTTATAACGATGATTCCTTTAGACAGGCCAAATGTACTCCAGGAAGTAACTTTGACGCGTCCTCCAGATGCACTCCCCCTAAAGTTGATTCAGAGAATATTTCATTGTTGATTCAGATAGAATGTCCATGTATGAGTTTCTATCCAGTAAGTAACTCCCTGAACACATTAATGAATGAGATATACAGGGGGGGGGGGGGGGGGGGGGGGGGTACTTCTGTGAAGTTGGCCAGAAGTTCTCACGCTAAAGTTGAATCAGTCTATATGACAATGTTGATTTAGATACAATGTCCATGTGTGAGCTTATGACCAGTAAAAAAAAAAAAACCCTGAACACATTAATAAAGGAGATATGCAAGGGGGGTGGGGGGTGGAGGGTACTTCTGGGACCAGCCTAAAAGTACTCCCCCTAAAGTTGATTCAGACTCGTTTTTAATGTTTATTCAGATAAAATGTTCATGTATGAGTTTTTGGCCAGTAAATAACAACCCTGAACATATCAATAAAGGAGATCTGCAAGGGGGTACTTCTGGGACCAGCCCGGAAGTACTCTCCCTAAAGTGGATTCAGACTATACTTTCATGTTGATTGATTGAGATAGAATGTCAATGTGTGAGTTTATGACCAGTAAATAACAACCCTGAGCACATTAAAGGAGATATGCAAGGGAGGTACTTCTGGGACCAGGCCCAGATGTACTCTCCCTAAAGTTAATTCAGACTGGTTTTCAATGTTGATCCAGATAGACTGTCCATGTGTGAGCTTATGACCAGTAAATAACAACCCTGAACACATTAATAAAGGAAATATGCGAGGGGGGTACTTACTTCTGGGACCGGCCCAGAAGTACTCCCCCTAAAGTTGATTCAGACTCGTTTTCAATGTTGCTTCAGATAGAATGTCCATGTGTGAGTTTATGACCATTAAATAACAACCCTGAACACATTAATAAAGGAGATATGCGAGGGGGGGTACTTCTGGGACTGGCCCCAGAAGTACTCCCCCTAAAGTTGATTCATTCAGACTCGTTTTCAATGTTGATTTAGGTAGAAATGTCCATGTGTGAGCTTGTGATCATTTAAATAACAACCCTGAGCACATTGATAAAGGAGATATTCAAGGGGGGTACTTTTGGGACTGGCCCAGAACAACTCCCCCTAAAGTTGATTCAGACTATATTTCAATGCTGATTCAGGTAGTAGAATGTCCATGTATGAGTTTTATAACCAGTAAATAACAACCCTGAATACATTAATAAAGGAAATATGCGAGAGGGTACTTCTGGGACCGGCCCAGAAGTACTCCCCCTAAAGTTGATTCAAACTCTCGTTTTCAATGTTGATTCAGGTAGAATGTCAATGTGGAGCTTATGACCATTAAATAACAACCCTGAACTCATTGATGAAGGAAATAAGCAAAGGGGGGTACTTCTGGGACTAGCCCCAGAACAACTCCCCCTAAAGTTGATTCAGACTATATTTCAATGTTGATTCAGGTAGAATGTCCATGTATGAGTTTATGGCTAATAAATAACAACCCTGAACGCATTGATAAAGGGAATATGCAAGGCAGGGGGCATTTCTGGGACCAGCCCAGTAGTAGTTCTCCCCCTAAAGTTGATTCAGACTGGTTTTCAATGTTGATTCAGATAGAATGTCCATGTATGAGTAATCAGTAAAAAAAAAAAAAAAAAACAACAACCCTGAACACGTTAATAAAGGAAATATGCAAGGGGGGGGGTATTTCTGGGACCGGCCCAGAGTACTCGCCCTAAAGTTGATACAGACTGGTTTTCAATGTTGATTCAGATAGAATATCCATGTGTGAGTTTATGACCAGTAAATAACAACCCTGAACACATTAATAAAGGAAATATGCGGGGGGGTACTTCTTCTGGCCCAGAAGTACTCCCCCTAAAGTTGATTTAGACTATATTTAAATGTTGATTCAGATAAAATGTGCATGTATGACTTTATGACTAATAATAACAATCCTCAAACACCTTAACGGAGATATGGGGGGGGGGGGGGGGGGGGGGGGGGGGGGGGGGGGGGGGGGTATTTCTGGGACCAGCCCATAATGACTCCCCTTTTAACTACTTATGAAAACAGGGGGGGTTTTTTTTTACCCCACCCAGATGTACTCTTGGGGGGTCATTCACACATTAAGGCGCGGCCCCAGTATACCCCCCTGGAGCACTTCTGGACGGTGAGTACTTTTGGGTTGTTACACCG
>JADBJO010003824.1:67500-77500 GCA_016801955.1 Conus betulinus
AAGCGCGCGCGCACACACTGACTGACTGAAAACAATTTATTGTCAGATTAACTCAAAGTTGTACTGACAACGCGCACACACACATACACATACACACACACACACACACACACACACACACACACACAGAGAGAGAGAGAGAGAGAGAGAGAGAGAGAGAGAGAATCAGAACTGCTTTCCCTGTTTTACTCATGGAGTAAGTTTTCCTCGGGAAACCATGGAAAAACAGGTACATCTTTAAGGTAACGGGGGGAAAAAACAGTTGTGATCCTCAGGGAAACAGGGAAAACAGTGCGATCCTTGAAAAACTGTGAAAACAGTTACGATCCTTAGAGGAAACAGGGAAAACAGTTACGTTCCTTAGGGAAACAGGAAAAAGAGTGACGATCGTCAGGAAAACAAGGAAAACAGTTACGATCCTTGGAAAAAACAGGGAAAACAGTCACGATCCTTAGGGAAACAGAGAAAACAGTTGCGATCCTTGGAAAAAACAGGCAAAACAATTACGATCCTTAGGGGTGGGGGTGGGGGGGGGGGGGGCGCGAACAGAGAAACAGTTACAATCCTTAGGGGGCGCGGGGGGGGGGGGGGGGGGGGGGAGAGACAGGAGGAGAAACAGTTACGATCGTTGGATAGAAAAAAAAAAACAGGGAAAACAGTTACGATCCTTAAGGAAACAGGGGAAACAGTGACAATCCTTGGAAAAATAGGGAAACAGTTACGATCGTTTAGGGAACAGGCAAAACAGTTACGATCCTTAGGGAAACAGGCAAAACAGTTACGATCCTTGGAGAAAAACAAAGGGAAAACAATTACGATCCTTGCGGGGACACAAAACGGGAAAAAGTTATTATCCTTGCGGGGGGGGGGGGGGGGGGGGGGGGGGGAGGGGGGGGGGAGTTGCGATCTTTACTCTCCAGCCGAGAGCGGCACGGACGGCACGATACCTGCTGCCGCACGCTCGCGCATAGCGCTCATTCCCTGCCGACGCACATATTTGGCCACTTTTTAATTTATTTTTATGGTAGCTAGACAACAACCGACAGTGTTGTGTTAGGTGTCACAGGAAAGAACAAACACTCAACTAATCGATCATAGTAATTTCAAATCATTTACTTTCAATGTGTACACACGACTGTGCGTTGAAAAGCATGTCTGACAAGTTGAAAAAATGCTTTGTTTTCATTCTATTCCGTTCTTTTACAACACCAAATCAGAAGATGAAGGGATGGCTGCATCTTCAAACAATTCACTTTCCTCTTCTCTTTCAAAGTTTTCTATCTCTCTATCACTCCCCTCATCACCAGATCAACTTAGTAATACGATTTCAAGCGCTTCATTGAGCGAGAAATCGCTACCACCCCTTCGCCTGACCGACATTTTTTCTGGCACAGGAAATATGTGCCGCGCGCCGGTGCCGCCAGTTTCTTTGTTTCAAAGCTCCTGGGGTCAGCCGAGTTCACAATAGGCCACTGAAAGTATGGTTTACAACTCGCCCCAACATCCCCAATACTAGCTACAGAGCTTATTTCCCTTGGATCATTTTCTGGAAAAGTGTAGGAATTTTTTATGTTCCCGTCATGCGATAGTGGACGACACGGCATTATGTACTGCTGTCTGTCCGTCATCCGGCCTGGCATGACTCGGCACAAGGGAGAGAAATCCTGTCACGCTCTATTGGCTGACACGGCTGGTAAAGGTTAGCTAATTAGGGAAACAGAGAAAACAGTTGCGATCCTTAGGGAAACAGAGAAAACAGTTACGATCCTTGGAAAAACAGGGAAAACAATTACGATCCTTGGGGGTGGGGGTGGGGGGCGAACAGAGAAACAGTTACAATCCTAGGGGGGTGGGGGGGGGGGGGGGGGGGGGGTGGGGGGACAGGAGAAACAGTTACGATCGTTGGAGAGAAAAAAAAAAAACAAGGAAAACAGTTACGATCCTTAAGGAAACGGGGGGAAACCAGGTGCGATCCTTAAAGAAACAGGGGGAAACAGTGACAATCCTTGGAAAAATAGGGAAACAGTTACGATCCTTAGGGAAACAGGCAAAACAGTTACGATCCTTAGGGAAACAGGCAAAAAACAGTTACGATCCTTAGGGAAACAGGGCAAAACAGTTACGGTCCTTGGAGAAAAAAAGGAAAAACAATTACGATCCTTGGGGGAACAAAACGGGGAGAAAAAGTTATTATTATCCTTCGGGGGGAGGGGGGTGGCGGGGGGGGGGGGGGGGGGGGGTGGTGGAGTTACGATCCTTGCAAAAAAAAAAAAAAAGGCAGGAAAAACACTTACGATCCTTAGAGAAAGATTGAAAACAGTTACGATCCTTAGGGAAACAGGGGAAAACAGTTATGATCCTTGGGGAAACGGGGACACAGTTACGATCCTTAGGTATACAGGGAAAGTCGTTACGATCCTTGGAAAAACAGGGAAAATAATTACGATCCTTGGGGGGGGAAAAACAACAGGGAAAACAGGTACGATCCTAGGGGGGAAACCCCAGGGAAAACAGGTACGATCTTTGGGGAAAAAACAGTTACAATCCTTAGAGAGAAAGAAGGAAAACAGTTACGATCCTACGGGGTACAAGGAAAATAGTTACGATCCTTGAGGAAACAGGGAAACCGTTACGATCCTTAGGGAAACAGGGGAAACCGTTACGATCCTTGGGGAAAAAACAGGGAAACCAGTAACGATTGTTGAGGAGAAGGGAAAAAACAGTTGCAATCGTTTGAGAAACAGGGGAAAACTGTCACAATCCTTGGAAAAAAAGAAAAACAGGGAAAGCAGTTATGATCGTTAGGGTAACAGGGGGAAAACAGTTACGATAGTTAGGGTAACAGGGAAAAAAACAACTACCATCGTTAGGGAAACAAGGAAAACAGTAGCAATTCTTACGGAAAAGGGAAACAGTTACTATCCTTAGGGGAACAGAGAAAACAGTCACAATCCTTTCGGAAACATAGAAAACAGTAGCAATTCTTAAGGAAACATGGAAAACAGTTACGATCCTTAGGGAAACAGAGAAAACAATCGCAAGGGAAAACAGTAGCAACTTTTAGGGAAAAAGGGAAAACATTTACGATCATTAGGAATACAGGAAAAGTTACGATCCTTAGGGAAAGAGGGGAAAACAGTTACGATCCTTGGCGAAACAGGGAAAACAGTAACAATCCTTAGGGAAACAGGGAAAACAGTAGTGTTACGGATGGAATGAGTGGTGGTGTCTGCGGGTATCTGACTGTCTGACTCACACACAGAAATTACGGATGCATGCACGACTTTTTCCAAATCCCATACACACACCCACTCACCCGAACATTGACAGCCAGGCAACAGAACACACTTTTTTTTTGTTTTATGCTGCCTGAGCCATCAGACAAACATACAATAAATGCAAAATCATAAATAGTCGGCACACCAACCACAAGGCGTACACACAAACTATATGTATATACTAATATTTCAAATACGCCAAACAGGGCGCTCGACACAAAAAATATATCTAAATAAGGTTCACTATCTACTGTCGATGCTGGTTCCAACGAAGGCGGCGACGACGACGACGAAAAAACGATGAAGAGGACGAAGACGACAAGACGATGAAGATGAAAACGACAACATCTACAGCGTCAAGCCTGACACAGAACTTGCAGAACGTCAGAGCTGTGGCTCAAAGAAAAAAACACTAGCTAGCACTCACGGCGTCGTCTCTGCGGCGACAGGATGACAGTCTCACACAGGAGCTGTGGCTCACACACACACAGAAGCACAGAACGCAGCGACGGCCTCGCCAACAGGTCGCTGGTTCAAAAACTCGGGAGCGGCGCTCTGGCTTGGCAGCAGCAGCGGCTCTCAGCCCAACTGGCTCAGCGGGTAGTCGGTCCCGGGCACAGTGGCAGGTAGGGTAGATTGTCGGTCGGCACTCAGGCCGACCTCTCCACACCTCACACGGTGGAGAAGAAGAAGGGGGGTAGACACATCCACGAACCCCTGACCGTCAAACGTGGCAGCCAGTCCCCCTCAGTCCAGGGAACATATCTATCTGGGGGAAACTGATTAACTACCTTGATTATCATGGGCTACTACTCTGCAATCACGACTATATTCATATTCATTAGCCACATCATATTCCACTAGAACTTGAGACAAACATCAAATACTGCAATATTCCTTTTTCCGGAATAATAACACATTATTTCCTTTTCCGGAATCATAGCACTACACAGTAAAGGACTTCAATATAAACCTTTCAGAGTCTAGTTTTTCCAAACTGGGGAAAGATTCCCACTTAGACCCTCTTCCATAAACCATGAATACAATTCATTACACACGCTTAATGATTACTTTTCATCAAACTATAAATGTCTTTCGCCGTGTCACAAATGTCATTTTTTTTCTTGTACAATAACAAGAATGTCATTTCAATCCATACAATGACCAGATTTTAAAAGGAATATTTTTTCCCAAAAGATTCAACTACTTCAATACATGTAAAGGAAAGATTTCCACATACTCTTGTTTACCAACACACAACTATTCAATATTCATATCAAGAGTGAATGAAATACTCATCCACATCATCAAAAACAAAACCAGTATGTATGAAGTCTCTGTCGCTCACTCTGGGCGCTTATTATTTCCATAGCATCAAAACTCTCTCTCTTCTCGCAAACCACATTACAATAAGACCTTTTTTTCATCATGAAGTTCATAACTAGTTAAGTCATAGAATAAACGAAACCTTTTTTTTTTCTGAAAACCACTTCCTTTAACACTCACTTCATCTAGTCATGCTTTCCGACAGCATTTTGTTTTGTTACCCTATCCAGTCATAGGACAACAGAACACAGCAAATATTTTTCTTTCTAAACCAAACCTTCACAAGTGCGCTGAGGAAGTTTCAGTCGCTCCTAAACGGGATACGGGTTCGGGTTGCTAACAAATAAATATTGAATGATAAATACCCGACTGCCCAAAAAAAAAAAAAAACAGCTGGGTCCCTCTTCGGCCTTCTGGAATGCTGCGGAGCCGGAATCACTGCAGAGACTGCCTAAACGGTTCAGCTCACCCGGCTTTAACGGTGCGCAGGTGAGTAGCAGTCAGGTAAACTTTTCAACCGGCTTCCGGAGGACTACCTTCCGGTTAGCACGGTTGCATGAAAAATTTGTGACCGGACTGGAAACGGTCCGTCACAAGTAGCAATCCTTAGGGAAAAAAAAAAAAACAGTAGCATTCCTTAGGGAAGCAGGGAAAACAGTAGCAATCCTTAGGGAAACAGGGAAAACAGTAACAATCCTTAGGGAAACAGGGAAAACAGTAGCAATCCTTAGGGAAAAGGGAAAACAGTAGCAATCCTTAGGGAAGCAGGAAAACAGTAGCAATCCTTAGGGAAACAGGGAAAAACATTACTGTCCTTGGGGAAACAGGGGAAAACAGTTACGGTCCTCGAAAAACAGGGGGGAAGTTACGATTCTTAAGGAAACAGGGAAAACAGTTACGATCCTTGCACACACAAAAAGCAGGGAAACCAGTTACGATCTTTAGGAAAACAAGGAAAACGGTTACGAACTTGGAAAAAACAGGGAAAATAATTATAGTCCTTCGGAAAAAATGGGGAAAACTGTTACGATCCTTGGGGGAAAAAGGAAAAGTTACGATCCTTGGGGGGGGGGGGGGGGGGGGGGGGGGGAAGGGGGGGGAAGGGGGAAAACAGATACGATCCTTTGGGGGGGGGGGGGGGCGGACAGTTACGATCCTTGGAAAAACAGGGAAAATAGGTACGATCCTTAGACAAAGAGGGAAAAACAGTTACGATCCTTAAGGAAACGGAAAAAAAGCAGATATAATCCTTAAGAAAAACCAGGAAACAGTTACGATCGTTAAGAAAAACAGGGAAAACAGTTACGATCCTTGGAGATAGATGAAACAGGGAAAATAGTTACGATCCTCAGGGAAACAGGGAAAACGGTTACGATCCTTAGGGAAACAGGGAAAACAGCTAAGAACCTTGAAAAAGCAGGGAAAACAACTACGATCGTTTGGGAAACAGGGGAAAACAGGTACGATCCTTAGGGTAACAGGGGAAACAGTTACGATCCGTATGGAAACAGGGAAAACAGTGGCAATTCTTAGGGGAAAGGGAAAACAATTACGATCTTAAGGAAACAGGCAAAACAATTACGATCCCTAGGGAAACAGGCAAAACAGTAGCAATTCTTAGGGAAACATGGAAAACAGTTACGATCCTTAGGGAAAGGGGAAAAAAAAACAGTTACGATCCTTAGGGAAACAGGAAAAACAGTTACGATCCTTAGGATAACAGGGAAAACAACCACTATCCTTGGGGAAACAGGGGAAGCAGTTACGATCCTCGGAAAAACAATGAAATGTTACGACCCTTAGGGAAACACGGAAAACAGTTACGATTCTTAGGCAAACATGGAAAACAGTGGCAATTTTTAGGGAAACAGGGAAAACACTTACAATCCTTAGGGAAACAGGGGAAAATAGTAACAATCCATAGGAAAACAGGGAAAACATTGGCAATTTTTATGGAAACAGGGAAAACAGTAACAATCCTTAGGAAAACAGGGAAAACAGTGGCAATTTTTATGGAAAACAGGGAAAACACTTACAATCCTCAGGGAAACAGGGAAAATAGTTACTATCCGTAGGGAAACAAGGAGAACAGTTACGATCCTTACAGAAGCACGGAAAGCAATAGCAAGCTTTAGGGAAACAGGGGAAAACGTTACGATCCTAAGGAAACAGGGGAAAAACAATTACTATCCTTGGGGAAACAAGGAATACAGTTGCGATCCTTGGGGGGAAAGGGAATATAGTTACGATCCCTGTAGAAACAGGGAAAACAGTGACGATACTTAGAGAAAGAAGGAAAACAGTTACGATTGTTGCGGAAACAGGAAAACATTGAGGATCCTTAGGGAAACAGGGAAAACAGCTATGATCCTTAGGGAAAAAGGGAAGAAGTTACGATCCGTAGGAAACGGGAAAACAGTTATAATCCTTAGGGAAAACAGTTACGATCCTTAGGGAAACAGGGAAAACGTTATGATCCTTAGGGAAACAGGGAAAACATTAACGATCATATAGGAAAACAGTTACGATCATTAAGAAAACAGGGAAGCAGTTGCGATCCATAGGAAACGGAAAACAGTTTTCTTCATGTGGGTTTTTACCAGGATGGAACCTGATCGCAGTGTCTGTAATGTAAAATGTTTGTGTATCGCAGTGTCTATAATGTAAAATGTTTGTGTATCGCAGTGTCTATAATGTAAAATGTTTGTGTATCATATGCAGCTTGGTCTCGTCTTAACGTCGGCGTCTGTCACATCCTCATCGTGTGCTGACTAGGCCACCTTGTGTGTGTGTGTGTGTGTGTGTGTGTGTGTGTGTGTGTGTGTGTGTGTGTGTGTGTGTGTGTGTGAGTGTGTGTGTGTGTGTGTGTGTGTGTGTGTGTGTGTGTGTGTGTGTGTGTGTGTGTGTGTGTCTGTGTGTGTCTGTGTGTGACTGTATGTTTCTGTGTGTGTCTGTGTGTCTGTGTGTCTGTGTGTGTCTGTGCAATGCCGATTATGCATGTGTTTGTTAGGGACAACATTGATCATAAATGCTGTTTGTCCGTCGAATCGACGAGGACCACTTCAGTCATCTAGGGGTTGAGAGGTGTGTGTGTCAGGGGGGGTGGGGGGAGGAGATGATTTGTGCATACGCAGGTGGCTGATCAAGCCGATGCGTGCACGGAATGTGCGGTGACAGCTTGGACAGGCAATGTGGGAGACCCGCCCTTGATTTCTGGCGCTGGCTTTCCTTGCCCGTCTCTATCGTTGTGCTACAGCTGTCCTCCTTTCATCACATAAACTGGCACCTTTGTGGATAGAGTAGCGCCACCTGGCTCTTAAAGATGACATTTGTCGTGTCTGTATTAAACGTGAAGGTGGATCATAAACAGAGAAAAATTGAACCAGGTACAAGGTACGATGATAAAGTGCGTGGTAATCAGTGGCTCAATACGGGACAACAAACACAAGAAACGGCTACTAAGTTGGGAAAAACGGCGAATGATAAACTGCGATTTGGGATACGGCAAAAACACAACTCCTACGGCCAGACAGTCCTCGAATTCTCCTCCTCTTCTTTTTCTCTCCCTCCTCGAATTTCTCCTTTTTCTTCTTTTCTCCCTCCTCGAATTTCTCCTTTTCTTCTCTCTCTCCCTCCTCGAATTTCTCCTTTTCTTCTCTCCCTCCTCGAATTTCTCCTCTTCTTCTTCCCTCCCTCCTCGAATTTCTCCTCTTCTTCTTCTCTCCCTCCTCGAATTTCTCCTCTTCTTCTTCTCTCCCTCCTCGAATTTCTCCTTTTCTTATCTCCCTCCTCGAATTTCTCCACTTCTTCTTCTCTCCCTCCTCGAATTTCTCCTCTTCTTCTTCTCTTCCTCCTCGAATTTCTCCTTTTTCTTCTTCTCTCCCTCCTCGAATTTTCTCCTCTTCTTCTTCTCTCCCTCCTCGAATTTCTCCTTTTCTTATCTCCCTCCTCGAATTTCTCCACTTCTTCTTCTTCTCTCCCTCCTCGAATTTCTCCTCTTCTTCTTCTCTCCCTCCTCGAATTTCTCCTTTTCTTCTTCTCTCCCTCCTCGAATTTCTCCTCTTCTTCTTCTCTCCCTCCTCGAATTTCTCCTCTTCTTCTTCTTCTCTCCCTCCTCGAATTTCTCCTCTTCCTCTTACCTCCTCCTCCTCCTCCTCCTCCTCTTCTTCGGAAGACATTGACAAATAACAGAGAAGTGGTCACCCAAGGTTCGGCCTGTGTGAACATGTGTCACGGCTTGTCAAACCAGAAAGGAGAGTTGTTGGGATTCTTGCAGGCTGGTGGCTCAACTGCCTGAACAGGGCGGACTGGATGGTGTTGGTTGTTGAGCAGGAGCTTGTTCATTCTTTCGTTGACTTTGAAGCCGGGAACTTCTCTCCTTCTCTATAAGACCGCACAAAGCACCTAGAGTAAGTGGAAATGACTGGTTGAGATATCGTCAAACCAGAGAAGAGAAGAGGTTAGTTTTACTGATGTGTATGTGATATAGATGGGTTTTGCTTTTTATCCCGTTTCTGATTCGTGTGTGCGCGACTTAAAACTGGCTTATTTGATCGACTTTTTTCTTTCTTTCTTTCTTTTTAAAAAAAGAAATCCTTTGCTTCTTCTTCTTCTTCTTCTTCTTCTTCTTCTTCTTCTATTAATCTTTTTATCCTTCCTCCTTTTTCTCTTTGTTCTTGTATCGCTTCTTCTTCACCTTCTTGATCTCATTCCTCCTCTTTTTTCCCCCTATTCCTCTTCCTTCTTCTTCTGTTCTTCTTTTTGCTTCTTCTTCTTCCTGTCCCTTTTTGTACTTGTTCTTAGTCTTGTCCTTCTTCCTCTTCTTTCTTTCTGTTTTTTTTTTTTTTTTTTTTTCTCGTCAGTCGTTTTTCTTTTAATTCCCTTCTTCTCCCTCTTCTTCTTTGTTTCTTCTTTTTTTCTTCTTTCAAATATTTCATACGATTGACAAATTTTTCTAAAGTTAAGACAGCGCATGACAAAATGAATACGTACAACTTTTGATGAAATTTTCATTCCTGATATGCAGATAAAAAGATTTTCTGCAATAAAAAAGGGGGAAATAGGAATTCAGCATGCCACTACATCTAACCTTGTTCCGTCCGTGACGACGGCGGCTGTTAGAAATGTATGCTCACGCGTGCGTGAATACGTGCGTGAGTGCGTGCATGCGTGCGTGCGTGCGTGTGCGTGCATGCGTGTGTGCGTGCGTGCGCGCGCGCGTGTGTGTGTGTGTGTGTGTGTGTGTGTGCGTGTGTGTGTGTGTGTGTGTGTGTTGGAAGTAGCAGATTTTGTTTCCTTATTACTCCTCCTCCTCCTTCTTCTTCTTCTTCTTCTTCTTCTTCTTCTTCTTCTCCTTCTTCTTCTTTTTCGTCGTTGTCGTCGTCGTCATCTTCTAA
>JADBJO010003824.1:82500-85000 GCA_016801955.1 Conus betulinus
CTATGCTTTGACTGACAGAACAACTGAGCAGAGGGTATAGGGCTGTGAATTCTGTCGTGTGGACGTAACTGTCAGAACCACAGCTTGAAGGATGTGTATATGTCTGGAACATTATTCAGCATGAGCCTTTGACCAATAAGCAGCATGAACCACTTCTTTCCTAGAACTGGAACCGCCAGTAAATATCCTTTGAAAGGATGGAAATTTTGAGCGAAGTTCAACATCAACAAATAAAAATTCTGGAGAACCAGAGAACTGAATCTTTATAAAGAAAGAAGCAAGACCTACGCAGGTCTCCAGTGTTCAGAAAGTCCATGGTAGGTTGTCTGGAAACTTGGGACTGATTACAGCCTACCTCATGATCAATATCAGCGTTGTTCAATGCATAGAAATGTGTAATCCCCAAGTGGAACAGAACTAGAGTCGTTTTCAAATTTCTTTTGGAATCTGGTGGGGAGGAGGGGGGGGGGGGGGGGGAGGGGGAGCATAGTCATAAGCTGGTTTAGATAGCAGGGTCAAACATTAGTTTCGAGACAGTTTTATCTATGGTTGGAAAAAGGATGACCCCCCTCCCCCACCCCCATCTCTAAGTACATGCTGTATACAGGGGTGACAATGATTGCTTCCAGGCAGAATCAGAGCATTTGATGGTGTATGGGACTGAGAGCTTGGCATTAAGAAGGTCGTGAGAATCATCGGCTCCCCATTGAAGGCGTGCACCACAACTTGAAGGATGTGAACATCTTTCTTACAGGACGTTTCTAAGTATTGAAAAAGTGTCTTAAATTTGCGTTTGGGGTCGAAACTTACGCCCCCAAATTTTGCTTCTCTCACGGTTGGATTGATTGATTTACGTTCTCAAGACAGATTTCAAGGTCAGCACAGTGTGGTCGAATATGTTAAAAAAAAAAAAAAGTAACACTTTTTTTTGTTGTTGTTGTAGATAAACAAGTAAAACCGTTCTTGGTTCTTTTTTTTTTTTTTAATTTGTTTATGTGTGTGTGTGTGTGTGTGTGTGTGTGTGTGTGTGTGTGTGTGTGTGTGTGTGTAATCAACTTTGTCAATGACTTTGTTTTCACGTATCTCTGCTGGTTGGTCTGACATATTTTACTTGTCTCTCTAGTGGACAGATGTCAACGAGATTTGGTGTAAAAATGGAATACGACCTAAGGACGAACCCATCATTTGGAGTGGGTCCGGGACAAAAACTGAATCCGGTCTTTCCCCGGCTTTCGTTACCATTGAGAGAAATATCGCTTGAATCTCGATGAAAAAAAAATCAGCCTTTTAAGATGCAGTAATAAGGATGAACTTGTAAGATTTGTTATAGATTCAGGACACAACTTGATCCAGTGACTATAAAAACATTCAAATCAAGAATTGGAGGAGCATTCGTTTACTGTACAGTGATGAATTATTTTTCTTTTTTTTCACCAACCTCCATTTCTTTTAATTCAACCCCACCCCCCCCCCCCCCCCTTTTTTCTATCTTTTTATTTTCTTTTTCCACCTTTTTAAGTGGGTCCTTCATCCTATTTTTTCCCGCTTCCTTTCTTTATCAACTCTCATTCACCACGCAAATCTGTTTCCCGCTTCCTTTCTTTTCAACTCTCATTCACCACGCAAATCTGTTTCCCGCTTCCTTTCTTTATCAACTGTCATTCACCACGCAAATCTGTTTCCCGCTTCCTTTCTTTATCAACTCTCATTCACCACGCAAATCTGTTTCCCGCTTCCTTTCTTTTCAACTCTCATTCACCACGCAAATCTGTTTCCCGCTTCCTTTCTTTTCAACTCTCATTCACCACGCAAATCTGTTTCCCGCTTCCTTTCTTTTCAACTCTCATTCACCACGCAAATCTGTATCTTCACTTACCGATGGGCATTCTCATGTGAACTTTAATGTTTTTGTGTTTAAAACAGAGCGTCTGGGTTTATCAATGGGCTAACGACAGTGATACATTCGGTTACAAACCTACAATTACCACCAAAATGCAGCAGAGACAACGAGGACTCATTTATGTACAGACAGATCTGTTGTATTTGTGAGACGTTTGGAAATACATCAGAAGATACACGACGGATTTGGGTTAGCGTTATCTCCGACGTTGCTTCTGACAACACATGATGTTGATCATTCAAGACCCGCACAGTTCACATAGGTTTTACTGTGTGCTTTTCGTGTACTTATCCCTCTTCCAATGATACTGGTCGTACAAGACCAAGACTCGTCAAAAAATCATCACAAGTTTACACTTTAAGAGACGACCAGGACACCCATGACCCACACTCCGTGCGCTGCCATATTGTATTACCGCCGTTTGAAACAAGGGTCCTCCATGACCTGTATAGTTCACATGATGCACCTGATTATTTGTCTCCCTTGTAATGCGCATGCACCCCAAATGACTAACAGACAACCAGCTAACAGGGTTTGGGACATATACTACAATATTCAGTAGAAATTTTGAGATAGAATGATTTTATTGTATCTCTGGAT
>JADBJO010003824.1:90000-175000 GCA_016801955.1 Conus betulinus
CCACAGTTACAGTCTAAGCGCAGTATTAGGTATGTGTTTCTCTATATTTACTCAAAGCTGCTTGCAAACACTTCCAAGTACACAAAAATCAAAACAGATACGCGGCCTCTGGAGAGGGAGGCTTACTCACGCTTGCTCCGGAGTTAAGTTGTTACTGTTGTTAGTAGCAGCCATAACATGTGTGGAGGAAGTAGAGAACTTCGCATACCTAGGCAGCTCCATCAACAACGCCAATGACCTCGACCATGAACTGAAGTGTCGTATTGGGAAAGCAACATCAGCATTCAATCAGCTGCTGAAAAAAGATGAAAACAGCAAGAAATTCTCCTTTGGAATCAAATTGAAGTTTTATGACTCTAGGGTGATTTCAACGCTGCTATATGGCTGTGAACCTGGCAACTAAAGACCACCCAGGAGAAGAACCTTGACGCTTTTTGACACTAAGTGCCTACGTAAGATCTTGGGCATCAAATGGTCCGACTTTATACAAAATGAAGCGGTCAGGGAGATGTCCAAACAGCTTCCCATGTCAACCATCATCTGCTGACGGTGCCTCCGCTGGCTGGGTCATGTCTTAATGATAATAATGAATACATATATAGCGCCTATTCTCGCCTAGAGACCAAGCTCTAAGCGCTTTACAATCAACACTCGTTTTACACAACGGGCTGCCTACCTGGGTAGTGCCGACTGAGGAGCTGCCAGCTGGCGCTTCATTCAGTCGTTTCCCGTGTCATCCAGTCAGTATCGTTCAACATCGGTCACTCGTTTTCCTTCCTTCCTTCATTCCTTCCATTTTTTCACGCAAGGTACATGTTATGCGTAACGTGTCATCCATACCAACGGCCAAACTGGCCTACTCTTCCGAAAGTTGGTGATGGGATTTTACGTTGTGTGCAAGATGTTATGCGTGTGTTTACACACGGAACCTCGGTTTATAGTCTTCTTCGAAGGACTGTATGGGAAATGGAGTCAGAACCAGTGTTAACTCCGTGGGACCCCCCCCCCCCCCCCCCCCCCCCCCCCCCCCCCCCCCCCCCGTGTACCGAAACGCCCCGGTGGAGGTTTGAACCCGCAACCCCAGGATCACCAAGATTACGAGTCCGGCGCTCTACCAACTGAGCTACTCCGGCTCCCTAATGTCTTGAGATTACCCTCATCAGGACCTGTAAACCAGGCCATTAAATGGGCCCCAGCAGGCCAGAGAAAAGAGGACGACCCAGGATGAGCTGGCGACAGACAGTGGAGAGAGACCTCCGATTCGTTGACAGAGGATGGAGTGACATCAGCAGACTGGCTGAGGACCGTGCACAGTGGAGCGCCTTGACTTGCCTGCCTCATGCGTCGCAAGACGCGGGAGCATCTAAGTCTAAGTAAATAACATGTGGATTCTTGTATGTTGGATTAGATTGGCTATCACTAGACACCCATCACAGTGACTTGACAGCAGTACGGTGTCTCCTTTAGTGGGTTGTTGTAGGAGTACCAGTTATGTACTGCTGCTCTTTGTGTACTGCCGATGCATTCGCTGGGGCATGAAAAAGTTGGGTGCCACTGTATGTAGGGTGTCCAGAAGAGGAGCGTAAGAAAAAGATCATGAGATAGAGAGCTGGGAAGGGACGGAGCTGGTAGGCAAAGAAGATGACAGAGTGAACACAAATCAATGAAAATGAATAAACAGATATTTGTTATATGATTTTTGACCTAGTCTCCCCCTGCAGCATATTGTGTTATGGATCTAGCGGTGAGCGCGCACCAGACTTTTGCTATGAACTCACAGGCAATATACCTAGAGTTCCATTTTGATTGTCTCCGGATGGACTCTAATGCTGACATCTGCTCACTTGTGCATGAACACAAGCAGTGCACAAGCTATGTAAGCTCATTTCCACCGTCTGCGCTGTCATATGGCGTCAGTCTGCCTTGTATTTCCGATTCCTGAGACAAATTCCGGTCCTCACACTTGTTTATAAAGAAGGAGGTTTCACAAAAGTTAACAATGTAATCAAATTACAATACCCCAAAATGAAGCCTTTAATAAAGGTTTCCTTTTTAATCAAACTACTACAATATCCCAAAGTTATACCTCTAATAGAGGTTTTCTTTTAAGCTAAACTACTGCAATACCCACAGCTGACCCTCTAATACTGATTTTCTTCTCACTCAAACTACTACAATACCCCCCCAAAGTTAACTCTTTGATATATGTTCTTTTTAATCAAACTACTACAATACCCCAGAGTTAACCCTCTAATACAAATTTTCTTCTTAATCAAACTGCTACAATGCTCCATAATTAATCTTCTAATAGCGATATTCTTTGTAATCAAACTACTAAAAAATACCCCAAGTTAACCCTTTATCAGAAGTTTTCTTTTTACTCAAACTACAATACCCGAAAGCTAGCCCTTTAACAGAGGTTTTCTTTTAATCAAAACACTACAACAGGTTTTCTTTTTAATCAGACTACTACAATAGCCCAAAGTTAGCCCTTTGGCATAGATTTTCTTTTTAATGCTACCATAGTCCAAACTTAACCCTCGAACTTTGACCTGCACAGGAGTGGCAGAAGAAGTCGGGGCTGGTGAGCCAACGCCTGGAGGAGACGAGGCACGTGCTGAACGAGGGGCCGTGCAGGACAGTGGCAAGGACAATGACAAGAACAGCAGGAAGGACGTCACCAAGGAGAGGCACTGCTGCTGCCAACATCATCACTGCACGCACCACTCGGAGGCCTGCAGACGTTCGGCTCAGGAGACTGCTTTGGGATGTGAGTTGACTTGCTTTGTCTGCAGGGGGCCTGTGCACATTTACGTGCCTGTTGATCTGTTTATGGGAGAGAGAGAGAGAGAGAGAGAGAGAGAGAGAGAGAGAGAGAGAGAGAGAGAGAGAGAGAGGGAGGGAGGAGGGGAGACAGACAGACAGAGAGACACAGAGAGAGAAAGTGTGTGTGAGTGTCGGTATATGTGTGCGTGTGCGTGCGTGCGTGTGAGTGTGTGTGTTGTGTGTGTGTGTGTGTGTGTGCGTGCGCGCTTGTGTGGTGTGTGTGTGTGGTGAGTGTGTGTGTGTGTGTGCGTGCATGCATGCGTGCGTACGTGTGTGTGTGTGTGTGTGTGTGTGTGTGAGTGAGTGTGTGTGTGTGTTTGTGCGTGCGTGTTTGTGTGTGTGTGTGTGTGTGTGTGTGTGTGTGTGTGTGTGTGTGTGTGTGTGTGTGTGTGTGTGTGTGTAGAGTGATATGCGCGCTGAATGTGCAAAACCGCATCAGTTTTGATGAAAAGAAGGGTTCCAAGAACAAGAACTTGGATGGCGAGGGGGAGTGAGGGGGGTATGTGGGTCTTCCTAAGTGGCGTTACAGGGGACAACAAACCAAAAATGACATTTTTGCCAGATATGGGCAGTAAGAGAGGTGGGGAGCGGGTCCCCTAGAAATTCACTTTCTCTCAGTGTGTGTGTGTGTGTGTGTGTGTGTGTGTGTGTGTGTGTGTGTGCATGTGTGTGTGTGTGCGCGCGCGTGCGTGCGTGTGCGCGCGCGCGCCTGTGTGTGTGGCCTATGGGCTCTTTTGCACCTTTGCCTATTGCACTTTTGCATCTGAATGTCTGTTCCATCACTGATCAGACTCCACGGTCAAAAAGAAACCACCCAGCACCAGTCACAGCTTGAAGAAGACAGAAAGTCCTCAAGCATGGCGCTGGTCAAGAGCTCTGCTTCTGCTTCCGGAATGAACAGTGCTTTGGCGACTTCCGGCGAAGGTGGCGGGAAATCCTTTTGTGCAGTGTTACACGGTGCAAAACCGCATCAGTTTTGATGAAAAGAAGGGTTCCAAGAACAAGAACTTGGATGGCGAGGGGGGGGAGTGAGGGGGGTATGTGGGTCTTCCTAAGTGGCGTTACAGGGGACAACAAACCAAAAATGACATTTTTGCCAGATATGGGCAGTAAGAGAGGTGGGGAGCGGGTCCCCTAGAAATTCACTTTCTCTCAGTGTGTGTGTGTGTGTGTGTGTGTGTGTGTGTGTGTGTGTGTGTGCATGTGTGTGTGTGTGTGCGCGCGCGTGCGTGCGTGTGCGCGCGCGCGCGCCTGTGTGTGTGGCCTATGGCTCTTTTGCACCTTTGCCTATTGCACTTTTGCATCTGAATGTCTGTTCCATCACTGATCAGACTCCACGGTCAAAGAAACCACCCAGCACCAGTCACAGCTTGAAGAAGACAGAAAGTCCTCAAGCATGGCGCTGGTCAAGAGCTCTGCTTCTGCTTCCGGAATGAACAGTGCTTTGGCGACTTCCGGCGAAGGTGGCGGGAATCCCTTTGTGCAGTGTTACACGGTCACAAAGAAAACTACCACCACCACTTACGGTGATGAGGAAGGAGAGGAAGGTTAGAGAACTGCATCGATATGCTGCTGCTTGTTGATGGGGATAGTTACATGGATGGTTGGTAAGATAAAGTAATGTTCCTTATATAGCCAAGCCCACCGTAGAGAGATATCAGGGCTGTCACCACGTTGAAGTGGATGGTCAGATGTATGGTATAAGTCACTAACCTAATTTCATTTTGGAGGGGGGGGGGGGAGAGGGGGGCGATGGAAGGGGGTCGTCTGTAATCATGTAATGATGCTGCATAGCTACTGGAATCAGCCAGGTTTGCGACAGTTAATAAAGGCGAAAGTTTGCACTTTGCACCATGACTTGTTCGTTTTTCCAAATTCTTATCGGCACAACGTAATCTACATAGGGGACGAGGGGGTGGAGGGGAAATGGGGCTGAGGTGGGGGGGAGAGGTGCTTGTCTAACCATTTGTTCCTTTTCACTGAGGTTAATACCACGCCATTGATTCCGCCAGCTCCCTCTTATTAAGCCACATCCAGACTGTAGCTGTCACAGTCACAGTCCTGCAGTCCACATGAAGCTGTCAATGTCAGGTCGGCATGGGGCACGTCACCAGAGGAGATACTGCACTTCTGCTGAGTGATGTAAGAAATATGCAGTGGCTCCTTCATCCAGCACAATACATCATTCACAGAGCCCATTACCGTTGTAGATAATTGCTTAGCAAGTTGTGAAGTCAACGAGGTGAATGAGGTACCAGGAAGCAATTATGTCCCTTGACGTCTTGATGGGATGGCCTGTGCGTGCCTGCACCCTATGTGAACACAGCGCAGGCTTCCAAGGATGGTGCAGGATTGCTCCCAGCGGGTTGGTTCGACAGTTGAAGACAGTAGTACTTCTCTGGGTCCCGCTCGCACCTCGGGTGTATCTTGTTCTTTCCATTCCCTGAACTTGACGAAACTGAAGATGGCAGATGGCAGAAACAGACTACAGACATGGATGTGAATCGGAAGTCAAAGCTTGGGTCACCACGAGAGGGCAGCACAAGAACATGCCCTTTAAAGACAACATGCCCTTTAAAGACAACAGATCTGTCATGACGACCAACGAGGATGATCAACAGGCTGTAGAGAGTTCCAAAGGCATGGATATGAAAGGGGAATCAAAACTAAGGTCACTGCGAGAGGGCAGCACACTTTTATACCCTTTCTTGACTGTAGAATTTTCATCACGTCGATGAAGATGATGAATGGGATGGTAAGATGTTCCATCCTGGAATGAGACTTCATGATACCCACTTCCTTTCTCAACACCGGCGCCCAATGAGCTCCAAAGATATTGACACCTACAGCGCTGGACGCAGCATGAAAGCAACACTTCCAGATGTCTTTCCGCCAAGTGGATGAAACTCGACTGTTGCTTCTAGTCTCCCCATTTTAGCACAGATAACACACTGAACAACTCTGGACAGGAGATGGTTGGTGCCTCTGATGAGGTTTCAGTCTGCCACTTCTCAGCCTGTCATCAGTGTCAGTGCACCAACATCCCTTTTCCGTTACGGCAGGATTTCGTTACAACCGACATTGACACAACTAGCTTTTGATAATAGTTTTTCTTTCTTCATTTCATTTTTGGGGCACATTTACAAACAGATGCTTGTCATCATTAAGACATGTAAAGGCAAAGCAATGGATCTAGTACTACAGTACCATGCATTCCATCAAAATATCGAATTGTTACTGCAATCCAAGAAAAACAATTCGTATGAGTACAACAATCTGTGGAAAAATATTGGAAGTGTCTACATTTCTAGACATTGGTATTTTTATCTATTATTCTCCACAATATTCTGATGATAATACTTCTTACGAAATTCTGTGAATTGCATTTGCATTTCTTCAATTTTATATTTGCTCTTTAACTCGTTCAAAAAGAGTTGGGGATTTGTTTGAGCTTTTGATAATATACTGTTCAAAAAAAGAAACGCAACAAATGATGTTTTGGAATACGATGCAATATTTACATATTCCCACCATGAATGATGTTGACAAATAGCAGAATTGATTCACTCGTTCCTTTGCCATGTCAGTGTACAAATTCAGCGCATGCCGTGCGATAAACACGTGCTGGTGGGCTAAAATCTAGCGCTGTAAACTTTCGACTGTCGACGGATTTGCAGACGGGAAATTCACGTGCAAAGCACAGAATACAATACTGACAACACCTCAATAGCAGGGTATAAAAGGGGTTTGGCTTCATTGAAAAATGAAACCAGAAACGAAAGGAAAGAATACCAAATCTGAATAGCCAACAACGAGGAAATGCGATAGGCCGGACAGAGTCAAGCGGCTGTTGCCAGACATTTCAATGTGGCCAGAAGCACCATCAGTAGGCTTTGGAACCGGTTTGGAACGACGGGGTCAACAGCAGATCGACCTCGTTCAGGACGGCCAAGGTGCACAACCCGAGTCCAAGATCGCTACATTACGCTCCGCCATGTTCGGGATCGTTTCCTGTCTGCCTCCTCTACAGCCCAGGCCATCCCTGGCCACAGACGTGTAAGTGGGCAAACCGTACGCAATCGTCTACATGCTGTTGGAATAAGGGCTCGAAGACCTGTCTGAGGACCCATTATGACTCGGCGTCATCTTCAGGCACGACTTCAATGGTGCATGCAACATCTTCCCTGGGCTGTTCATCGAATGGAGACAGGTTTCATTCAGCGACGAATCGCATTTCCTGCCGCAACGCCATGACCGGAGGAGGAGGGTCTATCGCAGAACGAATGAACGCTATGCACAGAACTGTGTTGATCAGGCACCTCCCCATGGTGGTGGAGGGGTAATGGTATGGGGAGCCATCAATTTCAGTGGCAGAAGCCCCCTAGTACTGGTCCAGGGACGACTTAATGCTCAGCGCTACATTGCAGAAATCCTCCAGTCTCACGTTCTTCCACTCCTGGCTGCTCCTGGTTCCATATTCATGCATGACAATGCTCGGCCACACTCAGTCCGCGTAACACGACATTTCCTGGCTGCCAACAACGTCAATCTTCTTCCCTGGCCCACTATGTCACCGGATTTAAACCCAATAGAGCACAATTGGGACGAGTTGGATCGCCGAGTCCGTGCCCGAGTTAATGCCCCTACAAATGAACGAGAGTTGTTCCAGGCTGTTCAGGAGGAGTGGGACACCATTCCACTGCGCGTCATCCGCAGTCTGCTGCGATCCCTGGCCAGGCGACTTCAAGGTGTGATTGCTGCACAGGGAGGACACGCACGCTACTGACGTTCGAAAGGTGTGAGCTCTTCTATAATGACTTTTTGGCACTGCTTTTTTCAACGCAAAATCAGATAAGCCATTATGTTTCAATCATCTCCACTTTAACGGTGTTTTGCAGTTACCTGAAAATGTACAATGTTTTGAAAATAGTAAAGGCAGGTGACCAATTGCTGCTGTTGCGTTTCTTTTTTTGAACAGTATAGTTACCATGGTTATCCTTTTTCAGAAACATCAGTGGTGACGACAACAGAGAAAAAGTGGAGGGAGGGAATGAACGAGGTGGGGGAGATATCTGTTGCCGCTGCCGCTTCGGCTGGAGAGTTGCTTCCCTCCATCGGTGCTCCTGCGCATGTGCTGAATGACGTCAGCAATGTCCGCACGGTCAGAAGGTGAGTGGCCTTGAAGATAGGCCTACCCCCCAACCCTACCCCACCCCCATTCTTTCTTGTCATTTTTCAATGTATAAATCTCAGCCGACTGCAAGGGGGGGGGGGGGGGGGGGGGGGGGGATTCGTCAGATTGAACTGTCACTTCGTCAAAATCGATTCGGTAACATTTTTTGAATCATCACGTGTACGTTAATGCGCTGACTGATGAGTGATTCAGTGGACAAAAAAACTATACCGTCCTCAGTTGTTTTAAACAGTGTATACAGTTAATTCACCAGCCTGGGCAGCAAAGTTGCTACGATATCAGGGCGGCAACAATCGGCAGGTTCAAGAGCAACATTACAGCAGGTAAAAAAACACCTGGAGCCTAAAAGTCATCAGCCACACGGAAGATAACTGTTCGATTCCACTGCGCAATCAGCCTTACTATACAGAGCAGTGATATTGAGAACCATGAAGAGAAAGCCACCCGCCACTCAAATGATAAAACTGCTGTTTAATTCAACTGTGATGTCTACGTTACTATATAGAGTAGAGACATGAAAAAAACAGTGAGGAGAAAATCACCTGCCACTCAAAAGATAGGACCGCTGTTTAATTCTGGTGTGAAGTCGGCCTTACAGTATAGACCAGAGGCATGAAAAACAATGAAGAAAGTCACCCGCCTCTAAAAAGATGACTGCTGTTCAGTTCTACTGTGAAGTCAGCATTACTGTCTGGAGCCGAAACACGGAGGACAAGTGATGAGAGCCATCGCAGACACTCCTTAATTCCTGCCTCAGAAAATTCCTCCAGATCCGTCGTCCAGGTACCAAAATTAATCTCGATCACAAGGGAAAATTATTAGGGGTGGACTGGACACACTCTAAGGAAACTCCCGTTAAACTTCGCCGTACAAGCTTTGAAGCGGAATCCCCAAGACAAGCGAAAATGAGGCCAATCAAGACGCACTTACTGTCACATGAAGCTGACAGCGAACAGGTGGAACACACCAGCGGACACCTGCTGGACAGGAAAGCTCAGGACAAAGGAGGGCTCTGGTGGACTGTTGTAGATGGTCAATGCCGGATGATGGACGACGATGATTATGTATGCAGTTAGGCCTGGATGTAAAGTACTGTGACAGGTGAGTGACTGAGGGTAAAAGGCCGAAATCATTCAGGGTTGTACACAAGTCTGTGCAGTACGATAGTAGACCTGTACACAGGTCTATGCAATAGGACAGGTAGACCTGTACACAAGTCTATGCAGTACGACAGTAGACTTGTACACAAGCCTGTGCAGTACGACAGTAGACATGTACACAAGTCTGTGCAGTACGACAGGTAGACATGTACACAAGTCTATGCAATACGACAGTAGACCTGTACTCAAGTCTATGCAGTATGACAGTAGACCTGTACACAAGTCTATGCAGTACGATAGTAGACCTGTACACAAGTCTATGCAGTACGAAAGCAGACCTGTACGCAAGTGTATGCAGTACGACAGCAGACATGTACACAAGTCTGTGCAGTACGATAGTAGACCTGTACACAAGTCTATGCAGTATGACAGTAGACCTGTACACACGTCTATGCAGTATGACAGTAGACCTGTACACAGGTCTGTGCAGTACGACAGTAGACCTGTACACAAGTTTATGCAATACGACAGTAGACCTGTACACATGTCTATGCAGTATGACAGTAGACCTGTACACAAGTCTGTGCAGTACGATAGTAGACCTGTTCACAAGTCTATGCAATACGACAGGTAGACCTGTACACAAGTCTGTGCAGTACGACAGGTAGACCTGTACAAAAGTCTATGCAGTACGACAGTAGATCTGTACACAAGCCTATGCAGTACAAGAGTAGACCTGCACACAAATCTATGCAGTACGACAGTAGACCTTACACACGTCTATGCGGTACGATAGTAGACCTGTACACAAGTCTATGCGGTACGACAGTAGATCTGTACACAAGTCTATGCAGGACGACAGTAGACAGTTAGGCTTGGATGTAATGTACTGTGACAGGTGAGTGACTGAGGGTAAAGGCCGAAATCATTCAGGGTTGTACACAAGTCTGTGCAGTACGATAGTAGACCTGTACACAGGTCTATGCAATAGGACAGGTAGACCTGTACACAAGTCTATGCAGTACGACAGCAGACCTGTACACAAGTCTGTGCAGTACGACAGTAGACCTGTACACAAGTCTATGCAGTACGATAGATCGATCTGTACAGAAGTCTATGCAGTACGACAGGTAGACCTGCACACAAGTCTATGCAGTACGACAGGCAGACCTGTACACAGGTCTATGCGGTACGACAGGTAGACCTGTACACAAGTCTTTGCAGTACCACAGTAGACCTGCACACAAGTCTATGCAGTACGACAGTAGACCTGTACACAAGTCTATGCAGTACAACAGTAGACCTGTACACAAGTCTATGCAGTACGACAGCAGACCTGTACACAAAGTCTATGTAGTACGACAGTAGACCTGTACACAAGTCTATGCAGTACGACAGCAGACCTGTACACAAGTCTATGCAGTACGACAGTAGACCTGCACACATGTCCGTGCAGTACGATAGCAGACCTGCACACAAGTCTATGCAGTACGACAGTAGACCTGTACACAATCTATGCAGTACGACAGTAGACCTGCACACAAGTCTATGCAGTACGACAGCAGACCTGTACACAAGTCTATGTAGTGCAACAGTAGACCTGCACACATGTCCGTGCAGTACGATAGCAGACCTGCACACAAGTCTATGCAGTACGACAGTAGACCTGTACACAATCTATGCAGTACGACAGTAGACCTGCACACAAGTCTATGCAGTACGACAGCAGACCTGTACACAAGTCTATGTAGTGCGACAGTAGACCTGCACACAAGTCTATGCAGTACGATAGTAGACCTGCACACAAGTCTACGCAATACGATAGTAGACCAACACAGCCGGCAGAAATAGATGGCTGCATACCTTGAACGCGCAGTTTTGCTTTCGACAACTTGCACGCATAGTAAGTTTGTTGGTGAAAAAAGCGTATTTATTGTCTGTTTTTGCTTCACCAATCATGATCTAATGTTATTTCTATTATGGTCATTTCAGTCTTCCGTTGTTGTACTCTGTGTGTGTGTGTGTGTGTGTGTGTGTGTGTGCATGCGCGCCCGCGCGTGCGCGTGCGCGTGCGTGCGTGCGTGCGTGTGTGTGTGTTATCCCCGAAGGCGGAATGAGACTATCTGAATAGTGAGATTAACACTTTATAGATTAAAAAAAAATGTCCCCAGGGTGAACCTCGGATGGAGTTGTAGCCGAGGTATGTAAAGGAAGAGACTGAATGTGCACGTGCAGCATACACACATACATTTGCATGCCAACTTCCTGAATAAGTAAAAGAAAAAAAATGGGGAGGAGTAGGAGATGCTTTGGAAGGTGGGGATAACAAGGCAGTGCTCTAGAGCACTCGTTTCAAATGGCACATTACTGATCTGCTGCTTTCAAATATATTTTCTTTCAAATTCTGTATAATTGAAGGTGGGTGGAGGCGGGGATCAGGAAATCTGAATCTCTCCAGCAGCAAAAAAAAAAAAAAAAAGACAATCAGATGAGAACAAGAGGAAATCAGCTGAGAGAGAGAGAGAGAGAGAGAGAGAGAGAGAGAGAGAGAGAGAGAGAGAGAGAGAGAGAGAGAGAGAGAACAAAGTGAGAGAGACAGAGAGAGATAATGAATGAATGAATTAATTAATTAATGAGGTAAGCTTACAAAACCCCCATTCTCATGCAGAGGTTACGGTGGGGCTGATTGGAAATGAATATCAAAAATAAACACGAACGATCAATGTCACAAAACAACAGCGCGATGGGGAAGCCAAATCACGGAAGCAATTGACAAACATCGAATGCCGACGTGACTGTCATTGTGAATACCAAGAAGTTTATCCAGTCATCAAGATTTCCTTTCTCCACAGTTGAATTGCTGATGGAAGTTAACTGCACATTTTCTCTGTTAGTAAAAAGTGAACGCTGTCCATGTTTCTTATCATTCTCTGTAGGTACTCCAAAATGTCACTGACAGCCACGTTCTCCGGAGGGTCGTTCACTCACTGGGGGCCTGTCCTGATCAAAAACCACATCACAGCATTCATCAACACAGTCAGCACTTGGCTTCACAGATCAAAGATCCAACATCGACACTTCAGCTTGTGCCACTGTCACTTTATCACTCTGCTCAAAGTCGATCGCTGTCTGCTTGTCGCTGTGCCGTGTTTCTTCTGCAGGCTGGGCTACAGACGGAGGGGGGTGTTTATCACTCTTAAAACTCTCATCACATGCAGAAGGACGTCGCTGGTTCTGTCTACGTGTTAAAATAAACTAGGTGGAGTCGGCAAAAAATAAACCGGATGGAGAACATACATTTTCACTTGCCTTTTTCTTTTGATTATTTCTGTAGGCCCTCTTCTCTGTGCCTATCCCTGTTCAGCTGCGACGGGCACTTGCGACGATACGCAACGCTGTGGCCTTGAGTTTGCATGGCAGGGGGCTGCTCGGTAGTTGTAGTGAATCGTAGAATGACGACAGTTTGTTTTCCTCTGCCCTCTAAATGTGTACGATGACAATGTCATTTCTTCCACGGCAGCGTTGAGTGTGGCTTCTAAAGTGGATGGGAGATCTTAAACTGGCATGCTGGACGACTTACAGTTAATACAAGTAGAAATTTACCGGAGCGGCTGGAATAGTCCTACGTCTTGCTGGGAGCTGGACAAGGGAGACCACTCTCAGAGAGAGAGAGAGAGAGAGAGAGAGAGAACTGACACGTCCGATACTTGCAGTTGACGAAATGATTCTAGATTTAGATGGATGATTAATTTCAATTATTTAAGCAGCCTGCTTGCTTGGTTATTTATTGATGGACTGAATGACTGATTGATTGATTTAATAACTTATTTGCTGGTTTATATTTTGTTTATCAGTTTGGTGCACGCGTGCGTGTGTGCGCGCGCGTGTGTGTATGTGTTTTCTGATTCTAAACGTAGATTGTCTTTCCTGTCTCTCAATGTTTGTGGACTAAGAAGTCGTTTGCAGTTTAAAGAATTTATGAACTATATTTCCCAGTTTGACATATTAACATTCACCGAAAGTAGAACTGATGCACAAGACTCTATTAAATTTTTGTGGACTGCTTTAGTAATCTTGGTTACTCTATTGCTTTGTTTAGCCGAAAATATCTCTCGTATCAGAGATCCGGTGGCAGAGCAGTTGCCTATAAAAAAAAAATATATGAAGATTTTATTCAGGTTTTGGAACCTGAAGCCAATGGTGATAGTGACTGTGTTTTGTGGTTGAAAATCAACAAACTGCTGACAGGTTATGATAAAGATCTGCTCGTCGGTTCAGTTTATATTCCCCCAGAGGGAACTGCTTATGGTTCAGTGAACTGTTTTTGATGATTTGGAATCTAGTCTTACATGTCATTATTCTAACTGCCATGTACTTCTTATGGAGAATTTTAATGCTTATAGTAAATGTTTGACTTCTTGAAGTTTGATACAAATATCAGTGACATTATTGCTGATAGTTTTCACCTGTGTGTTGAAGATTTTGAAATCCCTATTGCGAGATGTTCCAAGGATGTACGTCGACCTAACAACTATGGCTATCGACTTATTGATTTTTGCAAATCACAAATTTTGTTATATTTAATGGGAGAGTTGGCAGAGACGCAGGTATTGGTCGATGCACTAGTAGTGGATGTACTGTGATTGATTGTATGCTGGGTTCATCTTATTTGTTGTTCACACATATTGCTGACTTTAGTGTTGATCCCTTTGATGCCATGCTTTCAGATGTTCACAGTCCAATTCTTTTATCTCTCAGCATTTCGCGGAGAACGTCAAACAATGCTTTCAATCAAAGTTCAGTTTCAATGAAAATAATAGAAGTGTTAGATGTCCTGAAAACAGGAAAACCTTTGTTTTGTGCAAACATTAAGAAGTGGGGTCCACCTAAAGGTGAGATGTTTCTCTCTCCACACGAGTTTCTTTCTACTGATGCATGGGTAAACCATTGACTTCCGGGAATAGGCCGGAGGACGTCCGGGAAAGACCGGAGGACACTGGGAAAGACCAGAACCAAGGGCTCTGTGGGCTGGTTCCCCACTTTGCCTTCAACATGTGGCTACAAAAATCAAAAGGAAAAGATGCTCCTAGGATTAACCGAAGGGGGAGAGAATGATAAATCCATCGGTGCTCAACCAGTCACGACTGCAAATTCCAAACGGACTATGAACATGGACCAAATGGAATATCCATGTGTCTGTGGAAAGCGTTTCGCTACCACCCGTGGCATGAAGATCCACAGAACAAAGATGGGATGTGTGAAGACTCATCTGAATGAGCAACAGCGCACTGCATCAGCAGCTAAGACGTCGGAAGACCAAGGCCAGGATTTAAACCACAGTGCCAAGGATATCCACGCTGTTGGTTCGGATGAGGAATTTGCACAGGCCTGAAACTCAGCCTGCCACGAACAAACGAGACAGAAGATTGGGAGAAACTGGATGCAAAAATCGTCCAAAGACTCGATGCACTGATAGGGAGAAGCACCCTGGAACACAAACTAGCCACATATGGGGACATTGTGCATGCCACATGTAGAGACGCCTATGGAGCAAAACTACCCAAAGAGAAAACACCTCCAAAGAAATCCAGACGCCAAGAAGAGATGGACAAGATCAGGGTCCAAAAGAAAAACCTCAAGAAGCAAATGAAGACCGCACTGCCAGCTGAAAAACAAGGCTTGGGAAAAACTCTAGGAAGACCTGAAAGCAAAACACAGCGACCACAGCAAAGCGGAATCTGCAAGGAAGAGGAAGAGCAAAAAGAAGAAGACACAAGAGCGCTTCTTCAGAGACCCCTTCCAGTTTGCCAGAACTCTGTTTGAGCAGCCAAAATCTGGGACCCTAAGTGTGGACAAAGGAGTTCTTGAGCAGCATCTGAGGAAAACATACTCTGACTCACAAAGCAAAGCATCACTCGACATTCAAGATCTGGTGTGGCCAACCAGCCCTGAGGAAAAGTTCAATGACAAGCCTCCAACGTTGGCGGAAATCAAGAAGGTGGTCGACAAAGCCAGAGCGAAATCATCACCAGGGCCAAACGGAATACCTTACCAGCTGTACAAGAAATGTCCCAAGGTGCTGAAGTGACTCCACATGCTGCTGCGATCAGCTTGGAGAAACCAGAAAATCAGCGGCCAGTGGATGACGGCAGATGGTGTGTACATCCCCAAAGAACAAAACTCAAGTGACATCAGCCAGTTCAGGCCAATATTATCTTTACTGAACGTCGAAGGGAAAATCTCTGTCTTTTCTCTCTTCTCTGTCAAGTACTTGGATGTGTCAGTCCAGGAGGGTGGCATCCCAGGCGTGGCTGGCTGTGTAGAACACACCACAATGATCTGGAACGCAATCTAAAGAGCAAAAACAGAAAAGAGAGACCTGGACGTAGTGTGGCTTGATCTGGCAAACGCATATGGACCTATACCCCATGAGATGAAACAGTTGGCTCTTGAGATGTACCATGTGCCAAAGAACATCCGCGACATGCTCAAGAAGTACTTCAATGGCTTCTCAATGCGGTTCTCTACCAAGGAGTACACAACAGATTGGATCAACTTGGAAGTGGGCATTGCAGTTGGCTGTGCGATTTCCCCAATACTGTTCGTGTTGGAAATGGAAGTCATCTTGAAAGCAGCAACAAGCAACGCAAGACAAACAGACCTTGGCGATGGATACAAGATGCCTCTTCTCAAAGCCTTCATGGATGACACTACAGTGGTTTCATCCAGAGAAGACGAGACACGTCATGTGCTGGAGAGGCTGGATGACATAGTTGCCTCATCCAGAATGAAGTTCAAGCCAAAGAAATCATGGAGTCTCTCACTGAGGAAAGGAAAAGTGGACGAATCTGTGGTCTTCAGTGTTGCCAACCAGGCCATTCCGACAGTTACAGAAGAGCCAGTCAAGAGCCTTGGAAGATGGTATGATGATACGCTGAAAGACACACAAAGAGCAAAAGAAACCAAACAGATGTCGGAAGAAGGCTGGGAGACCACTGACCAGTGTGGGCTCCCTGGCAAATACAAGGTCTGGTGTCTGCAGTTCATGCTGATACCAAAGCTCCTATGGCCTCTGATGATATACGACATCTGCACCAGCGTAGTGGAGGCAATGGAATCCAAAATCAACAAGTTCACAAGGAAATGGCTTGGTGTCCCACCCTGTCTGACTGACATAGCGTTGTACTGTCGCCAAGCAAAGCTGAAACTACCACTGAAATCCATCCTGGGAGAATACAAAGCAGGGAAGATCAGACTTCAAAGCATGCTGGAGGACTCAGGAGACAAAGTGGTAGAAGCAATCAAGCCCCAGCTGAAGACAGGCAGCAAATGGAAAGTTCAAGAGGCGATGGATTCTGCAAAAGAAAGTCTCAAGATCAGAGAAATAACAGGACACACACACAGACCAACAGACAAGGACTGGGGGTGACCAAAACTGAATGGTGGTCAAAGGCCAAAGGAAAAGCCAAAAGAGACATGATGATTCAGGAGATGAGAAAAGAAGAAGACCAAAAAAAGACTCCAAAAAGCAGTCCAGCAGAGCCAGCAAGGGCAATGGACAACGTGGGAGAATGCACTCCAAAGAAGTCTCACTTGGAATGACATTTGGCACATGGCCCCTCTCAGGATCAGCTTCATTCTCAGATCTGCATATGACCTTCTGCCCTCAAACGCAAACTTGGTGAAGTGGGGGAAAAACAGACGATCCTTCATGCCCCCTCCGCCATGAAAAAACAAACAGTGGAGCATGTCCTAAGCTCATGTAAAGTAGCCCTGGCTCAAGGAAGGTACACATGGAGGCCCAACCAAGTGATCAAAGAGTTGTACAAGTAGTCTGGGCTAGTACCAACACCACGAAAGGGAAAATCAGGACTCCAAAAGCACCCGCAACATTCTTCACGGCAGGAGGCAGCGAATCATGGCCAAGAACAACAGTGCCACTCGGAACATGCAGGCAGAGTCTGCTGGACGGGGCAGATGACTGGGAGTGCACTGCAGACCTCCCAGAATGGAAGAGTCACCCAGAGATCATCAGCAAGAGTGGCATGAGACCAGACATAGTAGTCCACTCTCAGTCAACCAAGCAGCTGATCATGATCGAGCTCACGGTGCCATATGAGAACAGAATGGAGGCAGCTCAAATCTACAAGAATGAAAAGTATGCTGATCTGGCAAACAGCCTGAGGAGAGAAGGCTATCAGGTCAAAGTCCTCACTGCAGAATTGGAGCTAGGGGGTTTGTAGGAACGTCTGCATACAGCCTCATGAAACAGCTCTCAGTTGCAGGGAGGGAGAAAAACAGAGCCCTGAAAGCAATGGCAGTAGCAGCAGAGAGGTGTTCAAGCTAGATCTGGGCAAGGGAGGAACAAAAGTGAACTTCATAAGGCTTAATTTTCCTACAAATATCAGGTGTCCCAGTGGCTCAGTGGTTAGAGTGAGAGTCATTTAGTGAAAATGAGCATGTCCAGAGGGTCATGGGTTCGAATCCCAGCCATGGCGTCCCAAGATGGGAAAAAAGGGGGCAGCAGAGGGACATCCGGAGTCATGAACCGGGGTGTGCCCAACCCCTCATAGAGTGTCAGGAGATGAGGGCCGAAAAACACTTGCTTGAAGGGGGCTTCTCTTCTGAGGACTCTGCTGCCACGCTCTCCACGAGTTTCTTTCTACTTTAAAGAAAACTTACGTACTAAAAACATAGAGGAATTAAACAATATACTTGATAATGAAAACGCCTCTGTTGCCGATGCCTATACATTGTTATTGCAAATTCTGTTAGAAACAGAAAGACACACTGGGAAAAGTCAACATGTATCAAAAGGTACAGAGCAAAAGCCAAACAAAAGTAACGAAAATAAGCCATGGTTTGATGCCACATGCAGGGAACATAGAAAAAAGTATTTTACAGCCAAACCTAGAACTAAATTAAATGATACTAGTCCCAACCGTGGAGAGGTTGAAATTAGCAGTAAGGAATACAAAAAAGTTCTCAGAAAATCGTATAGAGTTTACACAAAGCCTTTGCATAAGAAGGTTCGTAAACTAAAAGCTAACAGACCAAGAGCATATTGGGAAAATATTAAAATCAGAAATAGAAATGAATGCCCTGTTAGTATGGATGATCTTTTCTTACATTTTAAATCATTGAATGTTCAAACAGATAGTGTTGAGAACGAAAGGGATATTGACTGTGACTTGCAACATGATCTTTAATTTTTAAATGCACCAATAAGTGACGAAGACGACGTTGAAAAAAGCTGTACAGCAACTTAAGAATGGAAAGGCTTGTGGGATAGATAGAATACGAAATGAATATATAAAACAAAGCATTCCAGTTCTCAAAACAAGTTATTGTAAACTTTTCAATAAAGTTCTTGATACAGGGACCATACCAGAAGAATGGTTAACTGGACTTATTCTGCCAATACACAAAAGAAAAGGTAGTAAATTGGACTGTAACAATTATAGGGGTATAACACTTCTGAGTTGTGTTGGAAAACTGTTCACGACAGATTTTATTGAGAATAACACACTTTCTGAAAATAAAGCTGGTTTTAGACGAAACCATTCTACAACAGATCATATATTTGTTTTAAAAAATTTTAATTGATATTTTCAATAGTCGTAAAAAGCAATTGTTTTTGTTGATTTCACAAAAGCGTTCGATTCAGTTTGGAGGCAGGGATTATGGCAAAAGCTTATAAAAGGTGTAAATGAAAAGATTTTGCAAGTAATTACGAATATGTCTCCGCAAATAAAATCTTGTGCATTTATAAATGGGAGTCAATCTGAATATTTTGACAGTTTTAGAGGTGTTCGTCAAGGTGAAAATCTTTCACCTTTGCTATTTTCATTGTATTTGAATGATCTTGAGCTATCTCTCACAGATCGTAACTGTGCTTTCTTGAATATTGATTTAAATCTCCCTGACTCAGAATTATTAAGTTATATTAGTTTACTTTTACTTTTATACGCTGATGATATTTGTTCTTATTGCAGATTCTTTTCGTGGTTTACAGCATGCTCTTGATGTATTAAGCGAGTATTGTAGTGCATGGAAGCTTAATGTTAATGTAAAAAAAACAAACGGTGTAGTCTTAATGGACGCAATAATCCTAGAAAAAAAAACAACAACTAAAGTTCAAAAACCAGTCCATAGAAAAGTAGTACACACTTCAAATATTTAGGCATAATCTTTAGCAGAACAGGAAAATTTTTATAAATGTAACAAGTATTTGTATGACCAAGCGCAATGTGAATTTTTTGTTTACTAAAGATGGCAAAATTTCAAAATTTGCCCATAAACATTGTACTGGACTTATACCAGTCAATGGTTCTGCCTGTACTTTTATATGGGTGTGAAATTTGGGGATATAGTGATTTAAAGCTAATGGAAAGTTTTCAGCTTAAATTTTTTAAGCATCTTTTTCATTTAAATCATTCTACTAAAACAGAACTAATGATATGGAGAACTAGGAATGTATCCTGTTCCAGTTCAAGTATATGTACGAATGATAAAATTCTGGTCATCCTTACTTTTTCACCACAAACAAACAAATATTCATCTAGATTGTATCAAGTATCATACAAATCAGGGTTTTGCATCTAGGTGGTTGATGTGTATACGGAAGATCCTTATCGAAACAGGATTCGACTTTGTGTGGGAGACACAAAAGTTTTCGTCTGTTCACAGTATCTGTAGAAATGTTTGTAATTCATTAGAAGGTGTTTACATACGTGCCTGGAACGATGCTTTAGAATCTACTAATAAGTGTTTATTTTATAGGAATTTTTTAAAACAGAGTTTTGCCGTGAAAAATATATTGAAATGTTGCCTGATGTTTACATATACCCTCTAATTCGGTTCCGTTGTGGTAATCATAAACTCATGATCGAAACTGGCAGACGATTCGGAATACCTCATGATGAACGATTTTGTCGGGACTGCGACCAGAATGACCTTGGCGACGAATTTCATTTTGTAATGAAATGCACCGATGATATATAAGTTTTATACCAAAACAATTTACATGTATAAAGTCCGTATTTAACTATTGTCGTTTGCTCTGTGGTAATAAAAAAAAAAAAAGTGTTGCTAAACTTAGCGAAGTTTTTAAAACTTAGTTAAGTTGTTTAACATTATATCCAGTTGTTAATTATCGGAAAATTTTTTTGATGTTTGATGTTTCGTTTCATTTTTACATTTGTTTCAAGTCCTCCATGCCCCAATACTGTCCAGCTTGACCAACGTGGAGGGAGGTGTAAGCAACGTGGTTCACCATTACGAGTTCCAGCAGACCGTCAAGGACACAGAAACTCTTCTGTGATGCACTCAGCTACCGCCCTGTGCTCCGCCTTACCGACACACCAACTACCCTCTTTGGACTTTCCTTGCCCTGTTTTTGCCTGACGACACAGACTCTGTTGGACTCTCCTTGCCCTGTTTTGCCCTGACGACACAGACTCTCCTCTGTTGGACTCTCCTTGTCCTGGTAATCGTTTGACCAAAGAGCGACAACTCTTGCTAACCTCCACACGCGAAATCGCGTCAGGTTGTCAGCTTCTTCGACATGTCCTGAAATTTTGAAAAAAATAGCGAGTGTGCAGGAGTTTGTGCCAAAGTATGTTGACGAAACATGTTTGAAGGTAATTAGAGTTGACAAGAATATATTTCTGCCGAAATTAATGCACGGTCTGATAGTTATCACCCGGAAGAAGCCTCTGCAGTGTGATGGCACTTAAAAACAAAAGGAGTACACCCTCCCCACCCCCTTCTTGAAAAATTTGAAATTTGAGCAAGCCGTTTGTAGAAAATATGCTCATTTTTGTTCAAAAGTATACCGATAGAAGTTTTGAGGTAAACAGTTTGGGACTCCCATGTATTGTGTTGTCCAAACACACACACACACACACACACACACACAGAGACACACACACACAGACACACACATACACCTCCTTTGATAGGTTACGAAAAAGTAGTGTGCTGCATTTTTCTCCACAAAACACGGAGCGTGTCTGCTGTGTCCTCACCACCATGTCCAGAAGACAGGACATTATACAGGACATTATCAATACTTCCAACTGCTCCGCGGGTACTAGTGACATGTAAATATCAAGTTCTTAAACATTTGGAGATGGTGTTACTTTTGAATGAGTGTCTTTCGAGTCTTTACATGCATGCCGCAATCTTTAATCTCAGAGATTTCAGCTTTTCTATCTATATAATCGATTTGTGTAAATGCTGTGGGCTAGGTTGAAATTCACACTCCCTGATCCATTTTCAAAACGGAATGCTTTGAAGGATACTTAAATGTGCCACATGCGCCTAAAGTATGTGTTACATGTGCCCTAACCGTCACATATCAGCCTTAACATGGCCCCTTGCGGTCATCTGGGCTGTAAATAACATGGAATTAAATGAATCTCCTGCATGTCACGTGTGTCTCTGCTGGAACAAGCGTCACGGGATTTTAGAGTTCCTGAATAAGCGATGTATAATCCATAATTTCTGTTCAAACCCCCCCCCCCCCCCCCCCCCCCCCCCCCAGTTCAATCTCAACATTAAAACTGCACTTAAGGCTGGGCATGTTTCCGTGCTATTTTGAGGCATGGCATAGCGCATAACAACGGAGAAATACAGCAATAGGTCTCAGTATAACATGCCAGTCTTGCTGGAAGAATCTTAGGGACACGTTTAATAATGGGCATGAAATTTCACTTGTTTGCGCAACAGCGACTTGAATGTAGATGAATTTTACCCCCTCTGCCATGCTACTCGAAACTCAATGTTGGCTAAATTAGCGTAGTTGATGAGGATGGTCCATGAGAAAAAAAGCCTGTAGTCAAAAGGTTCGCGTTTGCCAGCTGAGCTAACAGCCACGAGTTCAGACTCTTCATGGGGTGGGATTTTTTACTGTATATAAACCCTCCCTGTCCACCCAGCAAACAGGTACCTGATTCAGTTCACGAAAAGTAAAGACGGCGGAAGGAGAGGGATGGCCTTCACCTTTCATCATGGCGTGCTCGACATACGTTGAACCTCTGACAGTTTACCGCCACTATGGCTATGGAACTTTAACCTTAACTTTTAGTAACTAATTGCTGTATTGTTTTTGAGGCTCGACCCTTGTACAATCTGCTTTACTGTCTGATAAATGTCTCATGTTATCTTGTTCGTTATGAATCAGTCTTGTTTTTGCTTTCATTGCAGTTACCACACCCCAGAGGGGGCAGCAAGATCAAGCTTTTTTAATCTCGCAAGCTTTGACATTTACCTTCATTGGACGATGCTCTTGACTACATACTCAAAGCTGATGTGGCGGGTCCCCCCAATATCCCCATCTACCCCTACATATAAGCTGTGCCGTACATATAAGCTGTGCCGTGCGTTTTTTACTGTTTTCCCCTCTCCAGTTGTTACATGTCCTGGGGGACCCATGTTCGTTGAAGTTCTCAAGAGTGTACTCTCGAACCCATGCTCCAGGCCCAGTGGACCATACTCACTGCCCTGCTGTTTTGATTACCGTTCTTTACAATGTAGGTCCACCAGAACCCGCGACATCAGAAGGGTCATAGTTCAGATGATGCAGCCAGTTATTTCTCGTCCTTTTGATTCGCAGACAAAAATCTGCTGACATCGAGAAATTACATTTTGAAAATATATTTAAAGTTTTTGTTTGTTTGTTTTTTAATAGAAATAATTCTGAAGGTTCCATAGATATAAGGCCTTTTTCGTGTGTCTGGATTCTGGAGTACCCTGGTAGAACAGTGGTTATGTTCATTGTACATAGCTTGCCTTTCGCAGATCCCATGTGCATGGCTATGGGCTAATTATTGTTGTGAACAATGTCACTTTATCAGGACTTCCAGTCCTACATCCTTGACTTCCTCGTTAACTTTCTTTTCCCAATATTGAGCTTGTCATGGATGACTGACATAAGTTAATATAGCTTGCCTTCCGTTGCATTCGTTTGCATGGCTATGAGCTGATTATTCTTGTAAACGGTGTATACATTTCGGTCTTCAGTCTTACATTTTTAAATTTTTCGACCCCCCCCCCCCCCCCCCCCCCCCCCCCCCCCCCCCCCCCCCAGCATAGGAGTGTTTGAAAAGCAAAATCAATTGTGAATTCGAACTACTCATTCATGAGGTTGGATTTTCTTCTTCTTCTTTCTTTTTTTTTTTTTTTTTTTTCTTTTTTTTTCTTTTTTTTTTTTTTTTTTTTTTGGGGGGGGGGGGGGGGGGGGGGAGTGGCGAGGGGTGATGGGGTGGTGGTGATGGTGATACTGATCGATGACTGATCGATGAATTTCAAACACTGCTACCTTGTGTTTATTGAACTGGTCCTCGTGCATTTCTTGCATTCACTTATGATTGGTCTGACTCAGGACACGGACAGACCTTTTTCCTTCTTATTCTTTTGTTGTCCTTTCTTTTTTTTTGTTTGTTGCTTGCATGTGATTTATCAACTGAATAAATGCACAAAATGTATTAAATGTGTGTCTTCTGAATTCATTAGCCTATTTCTTAAGGAGGTCACGTTTTTATCTTCGTCTGTTGGTTTGTCTGTCAACAAGATTGGGCAAAAACTACAAAATCCATTTAAATTAGCGAAACTTGGTTGAAAGGATGAAATTTGGATAGATAGATAGATAGATAGTTATGAAGGACAAGCCCTTTCCACCATGAAGAGGTGATATCAGAGCTATACACTGAGGGTCATTACATGACTCGAGTTATACAAAACATATGCAATCTGCAACCTTAAAATGTCAAAACAAACAAACAAAAAAAACTAAATCTTATGAAAAAAAATATGTTCACATCTCTTAAAAACTGAAATAGCACAGATACTTGCACATTTCTAAAAAGCTCACCAAGTGACATCTTATCAAAATATTTTCCTCTGATCTCACCGAGATCATCACACTCAGTCAACACATGCTTAAGAGTGTATACACAATCGCATGCAAAACAATGGGGGCGATCTTCTCCCTTTAAAAGGAAAAAGAATGAGTAAGATAACCATGTCCAATATGCAGTCTACTTAAAACACATTCTTCTTTCCTGGGTTTGCAACCGAAAGTAACCATTCGGACAAGCCTGGCAATATCTCATGGAGTTGTTTTCCGATTCTGGTGAAGCCTTCAGCTTTAAATAATAATTCATACTGATGTTAGTATGACGGAGGCTTAAAGATGGTTCTTGAGCCTCCGCGTACAAACTAGAGACTGGCGATGTTCTAAGATCACTGAGAGCCATCCGTAGACCTTGATGATGAACCGTGTCCAATAGCTTTAAGGAAGACTTTGCAGCTGACCTGTATACCTGGCAACCGTAATCGAGCTTTGATCTCACTAGAGCTCGATGAAGATTTAACAGAGCAAATTTGTCCGCGCCCTAATCGGCGCGACCAAATACATTTAACAAATCTAAAGTTTTAAACACCTTGCCCTCAAATCTCTAATGTGAGGTAAAAACGTAAGCTTCTCATCAAAATTCACGCCTAAAAATCTGTCTTCGTGCACAACTTTGATTGATTCGCCGGCTCTCCAAAAGGGCCTCTAAGTTTTCGTAAAATGCATACACACAGTCTTGGACAGAGAAAATTTTAAAACCGTTCTCTTCAACCCACTCTTGGATGTTCTTGACACATAGCTGAAGCCGACGTTCCACTGAAGGTAAAAATTTCCCTCTAATCGCAAGGAAGAAGTAATCTACAAACAAAGAAAGCATCGGCATCTTTTACAACAGACTCAACGATGTCGTTAATTTTGATACAAAACAAGGGAGATAAAATGCTCCTTGGGGCACCCTGTTCTTGAACAAAGAAGTCTGACAAAACTGATCCTGAACGCGCACGGAAACAACGATCCTGTAAAATATGTTCAATAAAAACGGGGAGCCTGCCCCTAAACTCCATGTTGAAAAGGTCTCTCAGAATGCCGTACCTCAGGTGGTGTCATATGCTTTCTCCAAATAAAAAAAAAATATAGAGATAACTTGCTGTTTGCGAGCGAAGGCTTCTCGCACAAAAGATTCCAAACGTACAAGATGGTCTATAGTACACCTTTTCTTACGAAAGCCACATTGAATATTGGCCAATAAACCCCTTATCCTCTAGTGTCCACAAAGAGACGTGCCAAGATCATTTTTTCAATAGTTTTTCAAAGACAACTCGTCGTCAACGCTAAGGATGGTAGTTATTCGGATCCGAGTTGTCCTCGCCTAGTTTAGGGACGGGTACAATTATAGCTTCCCTCCATTTTACGGGAAAACTTCCCGATTCCTAAATACCGTCATAAATCTGAAGAATAGAACGACTTTCCGCCGGAAGATGACAAGGCATTTCATAATGAACCTCGTCCGGGCCATCTGCTGAATTGTTAGACTTGTGGATGGATTGGTCTAATTCCCAGTGAGAAAACAGAGCATTATAGTCCTCAGAGTTGTCAGATAAAAAATGAGGATGGTGTTTCTCTGATTCTACTTTAAATTTTTGAAATTTACTGGAATATGGTGAGAAGATGATTTTTGAGAGATGGAAGAGGCCAAGAGGTTTGCTACGTCTTTTCTATTCAAAATTGGTTTCCCATTGATTTTCGGGTGTCTCAAACCAGGAGATCTTTTCCCTTTGATTCTTTTGATGGATTTCCATACTCGGGCAGATGGATGTTGTAGAATTTAAGGAGGAAACAAAGTTACACCACGAGTTCTTTTTACATCTTTTGATAATATATTTTGCTTTAGCTTTTAGTCTTTTATACTCAATTCGATTTTCTTCCGTCGGATGTTTTCGGAATTTTCTTCTAAGCGCCTTCCTGCGATTTCTAATAGCTTCCTTGCACTCATTATTAAACCAAGGCACTTTAGGAGGATTTTTAGGATCTATCACAGATTTAGGAATACAATCAGACGCTATGTCCATCAGGATAGAAGTAAAGTGTCCATGGGATCTGACTGAGGTAGAATGACCTGACTGTAGTTATTTTGGTCTTGCACATAAGTTCAAACACGGCCCAGTTTGCACGTTTTCAAATTCCAACATTCTGATGTCTCATCGTCAGATGTCGCCAAACTTTTCTAATAAAATGGGGAAATGATCACTGCCACATAAATCTTCATGAGGTTCACATTTGTAATCTAAAAGTAGAGAGGGAGAATTGAGAGATAAGTCAATAGCTGAGGAAGTTCCATGCGTAGAGAGTGAACAGTCAATAGCTGAGGAAGTTCCATGCGTAGAGTCAACAAAGGTTGGTTGATCGTTATTCAGAATACATAATTGATGTTCGGAAATGAGGTTCTCGATCATCTGTCCTCTGTGATACAAACGCGGATCGCCCCAAATGGGAGAATGGGCATTAAAGTCTCCGAGGAGGAGGAGCAATGATATTAATTGCGCAGTAAGGTTCTCGAGGTCTTGTTTGGACACATTTTCAGAAGGAGGAAGATAAACGGAACATACAGAAAAAGTGTTTTACCAGAAACAGTTGCTGCCACAGCTTGTAAAGAAGTGTTCAATGGAATTTCTGCTGCAGAGAGAAAATCATGGATGTAAAGGCATACACCAACTGAGTTTGAATTAGGATATTTAGATAAACAAGCATAGTTTTATAATGGGAGTCGGTTGCTGAATCTGATGCTCTTACAATGCAATGATACTGGGGGGAAAAACATTTACATAGTAGAGCAAATCTTCAAAATTGCTCCTCAACCCCTCTTATATTCCACTGGAGATACTCATAAAAAAGGGTTAAAATAAGGCAAGATGTAAAAGAACAATAGATCAAATACAGCGTCTAGAAAAAAACAAAACAAAACAAAACAAAAACAACAGCAAATAAAAAAAAAAAACATCAGGTCATTAAATCGGACCCTCTCTTCCACACAGACAGTCCTCTCGAAACCTGTTGGAGCTGGGAAAAGAGGTTTCGCCTTTTTTTTTTTTTTTTAAAGGCGATCTGAAATCTTTTACTGTTTCTCGTACTTGCTAAGTGGTTTGGGTGGGGGATCAGGCTTAGCCTGTGATGGGGCGTCTTACACCTCCAGCACCCTTCGAACCACCCGATAACTTGTTCTTTTGTGGTGGAAACCCCGATAGAATCTCTCCTCAAATCATCACTTTTGCTCGACTTCATAGCACCCTTAGAAACTGATCTCGACAAAGATATAATGTTGGTACAGGTGTGACAACCGACGCAGAAACAGCGGAATCTTTTAACACAGCTGAAGTCTGTTGGGTGAGGCTGACTTGTTTAATGACTTTGAACATGCACATGGACACAGATCTGCTTGGCTTGCCTGATCTATCATCTTTGGATTTGACATCAGCACAGATGAGTAGCTTTTGCCAGACGGATTTTCCTGAAGGACTTTCCTTTTTGCGTCACGAAATGTCAAACACTCAGACACTCGTACCCTCTGAATCTCTCGGACTCCAATTTCCACCGAGGGCAATCTTTGGAGCTGGATTCATGCCTCCTGGAACAATTGACGCAGGAGGCGTCACATGCGATACTACTAGTGTCATGAGCGTCTTTGCCGCATCTTTTACAGACTTCTGAGGTGGCCCTGCGCCTGTCCTTTGTGTGTCCGAACTTCTGACATTTGAAACAGCGCATGGGTGAAGGAATAAAGACACCTACCTCGACATTTTCATAGAAGATTTTAACATCTACCGGAATCTGCACCATGCCAAACGTCAGGATACTCATAAGGTGTGAGCTCAACGATGGCAGGAATTCAACAGTCACCCTAGGAGAGCTGCCGTGCTAGGGAAGGGACAATGGATGGCCCTACGAAGGACTTGCGAAGAAGAACTCTCGTAGGGCGTCCGTCTGCCTGATACCGTCCCCACAAAACCAGACAGGACTGCTGTAGCGACTCACTAACGCAGAGCCATTCATCTCTCGGCCAGTGTCAGCACCTTAGATTGCGAGTGACTTAGGGCCACCACTCCAATAGGTCTCAGAAAAAGAAGGGTTGAAAAGGAAGGCTGGAAAAAAAATAGATGAAAGAACAGATTGAAGAACCGGGTAGGAAGAAACAAGACGACATAGAGGCGGCAGATGATGTGGGGAGACTTTATGGGTGAAAAGAAGTAGTGAAAGACACGGTTGGCTGAACAGTATGAAAGATAAGAAAAAGGAGTAGGCACAGGTTGGACAAGAAACACCCCCCGCCACAAGAAGGCCGGCCCACAGGGGTGGATGAAATGTGGCCAAAGGACGAACCAAAATCATTCTGGTGCAGATACTAAACATCGGATACAGGATCTGTAAACAAGATGACGCAAAAACTACTACTACTAAACTGGGTTTGATGAAACGTGGAAAGCTGGACTGTGGCAAAACGAAGAACCACACTCAAGGATCCGCATACAAGGGCAGATCTTGGACCCATTCGACAGTGGTGGAGGTCTGCGCTCTCCTGAATTCCCATCAAGTTAATTGATGCAAAGCAGGGCAGGCCTGTACTCGAAGACAAGAACCACTCTTCTCAAGCTTGTCTGGCATGGAGATGTATTTCTCTGTGACTCCATGTCCTAGCCTAGACAGGCTTCACACACACACACACACACACACACACACACACACACACACACACACACACACACACACACACACACACACACACACACACGCTCATGCTCAAGGACTTTGGTGACTTTTTAAGCACTTTTAAGATACAATTCAAGGACTGTGATAAGAAAATATAGGCGTTTGTGCATACCTCATTCGTTTCTTACAGCCACTCGACAGAATCAGCAGCTGGTAGCAGATAACATGCTCTCACTTCATTACAAAGTGATTTTCTGTTTTCAATTGAACAGTTTTGTCCAGTTTCTGTGTGGAATTTTGAGGACTTTGTTGAACTCTGCAAGATCTTGACTGTTGTTGTTGTCCGTTGAGATGATGACAAAAACCATCTAGTCATCCTGGGATCAGGGATAAGTGCGTAGATGGCTGGTCAGGCCGATCTGTGCTGGAAAGTTCTGTCACAGTACGGACAGGGGATGGTGGCAGCAGCTGGAGATCTGTTGACACTGATCTTCCTGATCATCCAGGGCTGCTCAGCTGCAGCAGCAGTTCTGTTGCTTTCAGAATTGCTACAAGCGACATCGATGGATAAATGTCACAGAGACAGACAAAGGAATCCCAATGTGGACAACAGACTGGACAGATTACAGTAACTCTTTCCTGTTTCGCGTGACAGACAGCTGTGGAGATCCCCCGGCTGTCCAAGTGTCTGTAACGACATCTCTATGACATACTGTCAGAGAAATAACCTTAAAGCCCAAACCCAGTATCTGTCCAACACGAGGTAAGGTAATACTGCTTATAGCCCAGCCGACCGCAAAGGACCATATCAGGGCTGTCACCACGTTAAAATCAACTCACAAGTCATCTCAGAAAAAAAGAGAGAAAAGAAAGAAAAAAAAAGAACACATTTCACATCTCTTTAAAATTCATCTTCTAAAAAAGCACCAGAAACTTCGTTAAAAATCTTTCTTCCGTAAAATCTCAAATCAGATGAAAAAAGTTAATCTCTTTCAGAAATTCAAAGATCACGTCAGGTGGGACGTCTCTGAACAGGGTTTTTCATGGACTCTGCTGTAAAGTGTTCATGTCTCACATCGTGCAAGTCCCAACACTCTAAAAGAATATGTTTCACTGTGAGCGGAACATGACATGGAATACACCACGGAGCTTCTTCACCATTTAAAAGATAAGAATGGGGTATAAAACGAGTGGCCCGTGTGTAAGCGGCACACCAACTAAACCCCATGCGCACATGAGTGCACGCGTGTGTGTGTGTGTGTGTGTGTGTGTGTGTGTGTGTGTGTGTGTGTGTATACGTGCTTATGCGTCCTGACTAGGGATCAAAGTAATCTCAGGGCATGTTCATATCCACGTTCTTTTTTATGTTTATTTTTTTTTAGTTGTTTATTGTTGTTGTTGTTAACTGGCTGATTCTCAGCTTTTCCCTGAAACACTTATAACCACTGAATCCCAGTGGCGTCCCCCACCTCCCTATTCCCTGACATCCTTCTATATAGCTGCCTTTTCTCTCCAGTTAGTGCTGGAGTTTGAAGGACCTCATCACGATGTCTAGACAAAAGTACAATATGAGCAGCACATTTTGCAGGATCCACCTTTTTCTGAGCGTGTTCTTTGTTCCGTGTGTGTGTGTGTGTGTGTGTGTGTGTGTGTGTGTGTGTGTGTGTGTAATCATCTTTGGTAGTACTTTTATACATACATGATTGAAGTCTTGTGTTTACCAGTAAGGAAAAACAAATTTAAAAGCCACCACTGTCCAAAAGTCAACCAACTAAAGTGGACTAGGAAATTGTCAGTTCAATTCCTACCAGAAGCATTTCTTTACTGCATTTTTCTCCAGCCAGCCTCTACCTAGAGTTCACTGTAGTATGGGCTCCAATGAGAAGACTGGAACCACACGATCGAGTTTCATCTATAAAATTAATATCTAAAATTTCTGATCACAGGTGTCTGTATCTCTCTGGCCTGGTCAACGTTGATCACTGGTGTCAGTATCTCTTAGGACTGGTCGATATTGAGATATGAAAGGAAATGTAAGTGCAACCATGGAATGGAACTCCATAACATCATCATCCTCAGTCCAATTCTGTGGCCTGGAACTCCATAACATCATCATCCTCAGTCCAATTCTGTGGCCTGGAACTCCATAACATCATCATCCTCAGTCCAATTCTGTGGCCTGGAACTCCATAACATCATCATCCTCAGTCCAATTCTGTGGCCTTTAATGCCTTGCTCTTGCCTCAGCTTCAATTTCCTCTCAATGTTCATGCCATGGTGAGTTTGTCAAAGTCGTTGGTATTGGCAAATCCGTGTGGGCTGTCACTGCATGACCATGGTGTGTCCTACAGAGCAGCAGAGGGAGTGGAAGAGACGGAGACCAGACTGAAAAAAGCTTTGGCAATGAAATGTACACATATTCCTATACACAAGCCAAGATGAGACAGGCAGACGGATGTGGAACGGAAGATACGGATCATGATGTATGTTGTCAAAGACACTAGTTTCAATCACTCATGCCTGCTATCGTAGGATAGACGGTGAAAAATGTTCTGTTTTGACCTCCCCTAGTCTCTTCCCCTGCACTAAAATCATGAACCCAGGCTGTCACACTGTCACTCTTGCACACGCATTCATGACAGCATTTACTCCGTACGCACACGCAACCCTTAAAGCCAACCAAAAGGCACTTACAGAATGTTTTTTTACGCACCCCCCCCCCCCAACCCCCCCCCCCCCCCCCCCCCCCCCCCCACCCCCCCTCTGAATTAGAACCCCCCCCCCCCCCCCCCCCCCCCCCTTCCTTTTCCGACAACGGCCATCACACTTCAGTATTTATCAAACAAATTCCCCCCCCCCATGTTTCAGGGAAAACACTTTATTAAATGAATTGAACAATTCCCCCCCCCCCTCCACTTTATTAAATGAATTGACAATTTCAGTTCATCACACTTTTTCAAACAAATTCTATACATTTTTCTCTCTCTCTCTCTCTCCACACTGAGAGATAAATCAAGTTTCGAATTTATATGAATAAAAGTCTTTCTAGATTCCTCCTCCTTGCTATAGAAAGAATACACACATTCTCCAAGAATATAAAGTCATGGCCTTGTACACAACATTGGCCCAAGATCCAGACCAGGAGAATAAACAATTCATACCATCATGATGCCACACTTGCATCAGAAAAAGCGCTCGCCCCATACCGTCACGATGCCCTGCCCGCATCAGAAAAAAGTACTTGCCCCTTGAACTCTCCAATCACTGGGGAATGATGAGATCCGACTCCTCTACCCGGGGTCTTCAATTACTGGGGCTCAACTATCAGTGTGTTCCCCACACCATGGCCATCGTTAAAGACCCGTCTCAACACTTAAGAAACGGATGCTGTCGCAGCATCTGAGGAGGAATAGCTGACAGGGTGAAGGGTGAGGGTGAAGGCCTGAAACACGAATAAGGTTCGTGTAAGTAACCTGCTTCCCAATTTCACATATGAATTCTTTCTTTCTCTCTTCTTTAGGTTTTCTCCTGTACCTTTCCCCAACTATCTATGGCTCACCTGGTTATGACTGGTCAGTGGTGAGGACCCCTTGACCAACGTCGGGACAGGTTAGAGTCTTTAAGCCATCTCCTAGGCTAAAACTAATGCTCTTTTTTTTTTTTGCTGTCTCAATCTCTGCGCCACCTCAGAGGCAGTGCACCCACCACGCCGCTCATTCCGACACCCCGTCCACAGCCGCAGACCGGTCAGCCCTGCCGCAGCCCAGGCACCGGCAATCCACATGGGGCAGTCAATGTCAAGTCATCAAGAGGCAACCCACCAGAGGAGACACTGCACTGTTGCTGAGTCACTTTGGTGGTGTTCAGTGGCGCCTGTTCTGATCTAACATATGCAGGACACCACCTACTAAGCCCCCTACTGACGATAATAATTGCTTAGTCGCGGAGCCAGCATGAGTGAGCTCTCCCTCCGGAGGGCGCCACCACTTCTGTCCAATGACAGCCCCTATGGACCTGCTGATACCGGTGACCCTGACGGAACCAAACCAAGACCACAGACGTGAGAGGACATCTAAACTGAGGTCACCATGAGAGCAGGGCATGAAGGGCCACAGAATCTGAGACTTTTTTTTTTCTTATGCTGATCGATGAGAATGAGGATGATTAAGATGATGCTACGGATTTCCATTTCGTCTGAGACTACATGACAGGGCTGTACTCTACGCTTCCTTTCATATATATCCCAGCGTCAACCAGGCCCGAGAGATACAGGCACCTGCAGTGTTGGTCAGGAAATTTGAGCAACACGCTCAGAAACGCATCCATGAAGTGATGAAACTCGACTGTGGGGTCCCAGTCTTCCCAACTGAGTCCGCAGCAAAACTCAACTCTGGGTAGGAGCCGGTCGGGGCAGAAAAACCCACATGACTCTGATGGGATTCGAACCCACGACCTCCCAGCTGGGAGTCCGCAACGCTAACCACTTTGCCACGGCAACTGGTTAAAACTAATTCCTTCCTCCCTCCTCCTAATGAGTGCATACTCAATGTTCAAAACACATGACCAGAACCTTACCAGCCCTTATTAAACTATCTCTCAGTGGTCAGTTTCACCCAATGGCCAACCCTTGTTTGTTTTACTGAGTGATCCTCACAATTATTGGGTAAGCCCACTACACTAGTTAAGCCACATGAATATTCTTCCTTTTTAGTTGTGGCATGGGGGAAATGATTCATATCACTAGACTAATGTGATGGAGCGTCAAATGCCTTGATGTGAGGTTACGTCACATGACAGGCAATTAATTTCGTTTTTTTTTTTTTTTTAATTTCTTTATTTATTTGCTTTTATTCACACAAACCACACAAAAATCTTCATATTCTGGATACAAAATGAGGGCCAATGACATAACAAGGATGATGTCTCTGAATGAGCTGCACATAATGATTTCCATTAACAACTTGCATATAAACATTTCCCATACTCAGCATAAAAAACAAATGCTGGAAGCACACACACACGTACATGCCAAACATATTACAGTAAAGACTAGGTAAGGTAAGGTAATGTTGTTTATAGCCCAGCCGACGCAAAGGGCTCTATCAGGGCTGTCACTACATTAAAATCAACTCAAGTCATCAAAACCACTATCTAACAAGACCTTCATGTCTGTTCCATTGGAACAGACATGAAGGTCTTGTTAGATAGTAGTTTGCACATGACCGTAGTTCCTGAAGCATTCTACAGGTCTTACATATCAACGTTACCATCAGAACAACTTTGCTTACTGTCAACCTCGCAGGGGGGGGCAACAAGTTCCTTACCTGGGTAAGGTAAGTTAAGGTAATGATGCTTATAGCAACTGCAAAGGGCCATATCAGGGCTGTCACCACGTTGAAATCAACATGCAAGCCATCAAAAAAAAAAAAAAAAAAAAAAAAAAAAAAAAAAACGGAAAGAAAAACATTCACGCATCTCTTTAAAATACACCTTCTAAAAAAGCACCAGAAACTTCGTTAAAAATTTTTTCTTCCATAAAATCTTAGACAGATCAGATGAAAAATGTCAATCTCTTTCAGAAATTCAAAGATCATGTCAGATGGGATATCTCTCAACAAGGTTTTCATGGAGTCTTCCGTAAAGTGTTTCTCACATCGTGCAAGTCCCAACACTCTAAAAGAATATATTTCACTGTGCATGGAACATGACATGGAATGCACCACGGAGCTTCTTCACCTTTTAAAAAAGATAAGAATGGGTGTAAAACAAGTGGCCTGTATGCATATACAAATGGCATAAAACTGTCTTCTTTCTTGTCTTTATGACCATCTCGGGAACATGGTAAACACTCTTTCAGGTCTAGACGGATTTTGTACAATTTATCTGTCTACTACTTCCATTCCTCTTGCCAGAGGTCTTTGATCCTTATCTGGGATATGTGAGGATAAGTGTAGATTCGCCAGGAGATGTGGGTGGAATTTCACGAACTGTGTAAAATTTAGCAATTGTAGGACCTAGGACCTGACACGTCTTTTCTGCCCGTGTGCCTGTCATCCTTGGCACCAATACCATCAGGTGTTTTGTCAGAGCTTACCACCTCTCCACTGGTGAAAGGCCCACACCACCACGTAACATTCTTCAAATCGACCTCTGCATCTGTTCGGATCCTGCCTTGGGACCAAGAATGGTTACCCCCTCACATGGAAGCAAGTTCGGACGGACCTGGAAGGTGAAAAACAAATCAAAGTGGTAGTGAGAAATGTGTCTTCCACGAATATTGTGACTCTCGCTTCCAACCATATTTTGGCCGAACTTCAGTAGACACTGTGGGCAGCAACGTAGACACTCAGCCGAGTGTGGAGGTTTTAGTAGTTCCCTGTGTGTGGCCCCTGGTAGGAACGGGCTTTTTTTTTTTTTAATGACTTGTGAGTTGATTTTAACGTAACATTTGTTGTGAGGTAGCCTTGCCTACAGTGATACTGCTGGCAACTTGGATGGTCATCTTGCTCCCATCAGACTGGTTGGACGAGCTATCACCGTCCCGCCTCATTCTTAAGTAGACCTCCGAGGGACGACACGGTGAGGCCCAACCTCCTCCATGGATGCTGTCTAAGTCTAGGAGCGCACTGTCAAAGGTCTGCCAGCTGCCCTCGCTGTCCTGGCAGCAAAAAACCCCGACGTCCACCCTGCCCAGAGTGACAGTCACCATGGTGAACAGCAGTAACACCCCCATCCAGACCAGGTGGAAGCAGGTCATTGCTTACCCAGGGTTCATACAGATTTTCTGACCCCCCCCAAAAATCATGGACTTTTTAAGGACTTTTCAAGCACTTTTTTTTTTCACTTCTAGGACTTACTTCACGGATAATTTTAAGAAAAATAATAATGAAATACTTACACCAATTAAATAATCCACTGTCCAGGACTTTTTGCACACATGCAACAAAGGCCTTGTTTTTGTCTCAACCCGGGTCTGCCTGCAACCAATCTTTGTACTCTTCTTTTTCAAGCCAAACGATGTTAAATGGATACTTTCCCCACATGCTGGCTTATCAATTTGTAGACGGCGGATTATTCCATCATGTATGCTGGCTTCAGGACGGCCGACATTTTTACCTGTAGCAGACGACTTATCGGTGAGGCTGTCAGTCTACTTTGACTCAGACCTCTTATTCTTTTACTTTTTAAAAAATTTGGTTTCAGATATCCAGTGACAAAATTGAAGCACTTTCTAAGGACCTAATGTTGTCTCGTTCGTTCATTATGTCTTTAGATGGATTCCCCCATCTCCTCGACAAAGGTGGCAGTACGTCGCAGGTCCTCCAGTCCTCCGTAGAGCTTCCAGGCCACTGGTATTGCATCGGGCCAGGTTTTCTCTCGAAGCGCTTGGTGGAGCAGGCAGGACTGCAGCAGATGTTCTGTTGTCTGGCTGCCTGTTCTGCAGGGGCACTGCTCTGTGTTGCCGATGCAGAGTTTAAAGAATTGGTGGTGTTTCAGGCGGTTGTGGCCTGTCCTGAGCCTGAAGATGACTACCTGCTCTCGTCGTGTCAGCAGGTAGTACGGGTCTCCTCTGTTGTGGCGTGGATGCTGCTGCTTCCACTTGTTCTGCAGCTTGGCCTTGATGATGGTCCTGGTCCTGAATTCGGTGTAGCTGGTAGATCTGTCCATCTGCTCCTTTGTAGTGCCCTCCTTTGCCAGGAGTCAGCAGTCTCATTGCCGAGCACGTTGCAGTGGGAGGGAATCCACTGCAGGGTGACTGTGTGACTTTGTGCAGAGGGAGGCGAGAGATGAGGACAGATCGTTGAGCTCTGGATCTGTGTTGGACTGAAGGGCCTGCAATGGACAGGGCGTTGGCCAGGAAGACAACGTTGTGGCTGGCGTAGGGGCTGACCTCTATGTGGGCTGCTGCTGTTTTCAGGGCTTCTGCTTCAGCTCTGTAATTTGTGGAGTACAGGCGGTAGCAAGGCAGATTCTTTCTTTTCTGCCTCCTGAATATTGGACATAGACTCCTACCCCTCCATTTCGAATGGCATCTGCTGCAGAGCCCGTCGGTGTAGACATGAGTCCAGGACTCTCTGGGGAAGTGGATATGGAGGTGTTCAAGGGTGAGGACTTTCTTTCAGGGCTGCTTTGGGAATCTTTTGGGCCAACACTAGGGATGCTGCACTGGATGATGGGAGGGGTTCCTTCACTCCAGGGAGGGACAGCAAGACACCGGGGTATCACTTGGGGTCATGGTCAAGGATATCTTGATGTTGCCGTTCTAGGATCCTGCTCTGGTGTACGAAGCTCCCTCTCTTCAGCCATCCTCTGTTGGCTAGGACAGTCTTTCATGGGGTGGCCTTGCAGCCTCTTGAACTTGGCAGCCTGGGTCAGGAGTTTGGCTTCTCTGCAGTCCTCAAGGGGCTGGAGCTGTGTGATGGTTTCAAGCTCCTGGGTTGGCGTAGACTTCATGGCTCCTGTAATGATACGGGCAGCTTGATTTTGAATCTTGCTGATCCGTTCAAAATTGGATTAATAATAATAATAATGAATACTTATATAGCGCCTATTCTCGGCTAGAGACCAAACTCTAAGTGCTTTACAATCAACACTCGTTTACACAACGGCTGCCTACCTGGGTAGTGCCGACTGAAGAGCTGCCAGCTGGCGCTTCATTCAGTCGTTTCCCGTGTTATCCAGTCAGTATCATTCAATATCGATCACTCATTTTCCTTACTTCCTTCATTCTTTCAATTTCTCACGCAGGGTGCATGCTATGTGTAACGTGTCATCCATACAACGGCCAAACTGGCCTACTCTTCCAAATGTTGGTGATGGATTTTTTATGTGTGTGCAAGATGTTATGCATGCGTTCACGCATGGAACCTCGGTTTATAGCCTCATTCGAAGGACTGTATGGGAAAAGGAGTCAGAACCAATGTTAGCTCCGAGGAAAAAATCCCCCTGTACCGAAACGCCCCGGCGGAGGTTCGAACCCGCAATCCCAGGATCACCAAGATTACGAGTCTGGTGCTCTACCAACTGAGCTATTCCGGCTCCCAGGTACGTTGGGTTATTTGGCTGTAGTGCCCCATGCAGTCATGCCATACTCCAGCACTGGCCCGACTCTACCAGTATACAGTCTCCTGAGGGTCGTGTTTGCACCCCATGTTGTTCCTGCCAGCTTCTTCATGAGGGCAAGGCGTACTTTTGCTCTTAGTTCTGTTTTTCTCTGCTTGCTTCTTCCACGTCAGGCATTTGTCAAAGGTGACTCCCAGGTACGTGTGGGGTTATTTTCAGCAAGCAGAGTTTGTCCACTGATGCTCAGGTTGGCCTTGTGTTCTTGGGTGAGAGGCTGAAAACAGTGTAAGTGGTCTTCTTGACATTAATTGTTACCAGCCCCTGTTTCATCCAGCTTTCGAGAACATTCAGCGCCTGCTGTAGCCTGTAGTTGGCAGTTGTGAGGTGCTCTTCCGAGCACCATAGGACGAGATCTTCTGCATAGATGGCTCTTTGGACTTTGCGTGGCACATCTCTGACGATGTCGTTGACAAAGACAAGGAATAGGGTAGGGCTGAGGACACCTCCTTGAGGGACTCCTTCTCTCAGTGTCTTCTTCCAACTGTATGCTCCGTTGACATGGACTTGGGCCTTCCTATTTTTCAGGTACTGCGAGATCCATTGGTACATACAGCCAGTCACACCACTCTTCTGGAGTTTTCTCCGGAGGCCATCCTTCCAGACTTTTGTCGTACGCTTTTTCCATGTCTATCCACACCGCCAGAGCATGCTGTTTGTCCTGGAAGCCATCCTCAATCTACTGGGCTATGTAGGTCACTTGATCCTCAGTGGAATGATGTTGGCGGAAGCCTGCCTGCTCTGGAGTGATGATGTTCTTCTCCAGGTGCCAAACTAGCAGCCTATTGATCATACGCTCTAAGAGTTTGCCCCCACGCAGCTGAGGCTGATGGGGCGATAGCTGTCAGCCCTGACTGTCTTTGCCCTTCTTGGATGGGCACCATACCAGCTTCTTGCCAGCTTTGTGAAACATGCCCCATCTACCAGCTGTTGTTGTTGAAGAGAGCAAGGAGTTTGGTCTTTGCTTTGGTGCCGAGGTGTTTAAGCATCTCGTTGGTGACTTTGTCAGGACCTGGAGATTTCTTGTCCTGTAAAGATTTTGCAGCTTCTTCTAATTCTTTCAGTTTGAAAGGCCTGTCCATGTAATCAGGTTGGTCTTGGTCATCCTGATGATTCTTCATGTCATCATGGACTTGTTGTTTTCTGTCCTCTGTCAGAGATGTTGCTGGTCTGCTCATAGCTGTCTATGAAGCAGTTAGCTGCCTCTCTCCCTGTCACAATCTCCTGATCTTTTTGAAGCATGACAAGCGTTGACCTTGTCTCTTCATTATTCATGGCTTTGGTGAGTTTCCAAAGTTTGTTGCCATCTCTGTCAAGATTCAGCTTTTCTGTTTCTTCCATCCAGCTTGTTCTTGCAGCTTGGATGTAGGCCTTTCTGTATTTGGCAGTGCAGGCTTTGAGAGTGATGTTGTTTTCTTGTGTTGGGTTGTTTTCCGCCTCCTCTCTAGCCCTTGTCACTTCATCTTCAAGCTCCTGCGGTTCTTCTTCTATCCAATATGGCCTGTAGTTCTTTCGAGCGCCACGTGGAATTGCCTCTGAGGCTGCTTTCAGGTTGGCTTGGTTAAGTTTTTTGGTGGCTCTGTTGATGTTATAATAATCCACTTTGATGGTCTTACAATACTCGTCAGAGAGGCCCGCGAACATCTCCCAGTCCGCCTTCTTGTCATTCCATCTGGGAAAGGACTTGGCATTGCTTGATGTGTACTGCAAATTGATGGTCAGTAGTACTGGTCTGTGGTCGCTGCCTGCCAACTGACTCTGTACCTTCCTGCTGTTTTTTTTTGCGCAAGGTCGTCAGTGGCAAAGGCAAGATCTGGGGTGGTCGTGGTGAGCCATCGGCGCGAGAGAAGAAAGTTGGTGGGTCTTCTGGATCATTCAGCAGAAGCAGGTTGCTCTCTATCTGCCAGCCCTCCACTTCGTCTCCTCTTAGGTCATTCTCACTGTAACCCCAACAGGTTGAGTGACTGTTAAAATAACCTACTACTATGCAGTTCTCCGATGGTATGTCTATTTTCTGTAGAGAGAGCTCTTTGTCTTGAGGCAGTACACACTGAAGATGGTGATGACAGTCTTGTCCACTGTAATCTCAATTCCGTGGATTTCAGCTTCCTGATTTGTGTCCACTGTAAATTCTAAGGCTGGAATACTGTTTTTGATGAGTATCTGCACTCCTCCTTTCGGTCTTCCTTCTCTGTCCATCTTGAAGGTTTGGTAACCTCTGACTCTGAACTTGTGGTTGGGTTTCAGGTGCATCTCTTGGATACAGGCCACATCAATGTTTTCTGTAGACATTCTCTCAGTATGTGGGATCTTTTTGTGGTGGTAGACGCACTCTGCATTCCACTGGAGAATGTTGAGTGGTCTAAGGATTTTCTCCGGCGTTAGATGTTTTTCGGCCAGTAACACTTTCCCTCCGCCTCCGATGCCTGGCTCCTCTCACCGGGGATGGGGTGACCACCACTCGCATAAGGTGGGCCCTTTTGAGGCATAGGGCCCGGCACTCTACTAGCCCGGCGGGACTCCTCTAGTAGAGCACCATATCAAAAATCAATGAGGTTGTCCATCCATGATGTAGATGCCGTTACGCGCCAAGGGCCCAGTATATCCATCTTCGGTGCTGGTTTTCTTGTCCAAGTTCCCTCTTGTAGGTGACTTGCCAACCAAGGCTAATAAGCATCCCCTACCCTGGTTTGTTTCTCCGAGGTTTTCCTTCCCAGGGGCTAGAGGTTTTATGCGCCTAAGGAAATCTGACCAAAAGCCTAATTTTTAAGGACTTTTAGGGCCTTGAAAAGAGGGCCCCCAACATTAAGGACTTTCAAGGACTGTATGAACCTTGCAACCAGGTTTTCATCTGTGCAGAAAAGGCAGTGGCCAATGTCCTACAGCAGATGGCTGAGGATTGTGACCCTACAAGGGGTGTGACATCTCCGAGTCCAGTGTTGAACCCTGGCAGTGCAAGGGACAAAGGGGATTTAAGGACGAGGTTCAAGTTCAGTGAGGACATGGATCCTGACTGGCAAGCTTCCTTTACAGAAAAACTGATCAATTGTTCAGATGTGTTTACCCACGGTGATTCTGTCGTACTTGCGTTGTTTGTATTAATTGTGGTAGAAAGATATGAGGTGCGTGCGCGCCAAGCAGCCACGACGTGAACAGATACCAGAATAAAGATGGTATGAATTCTGACTGAAGTCTTTTGAGTCACTTTGTATACAACAATTTTGACACTGGATGGACTGGCGAAGCTAACCCTTGGTCCAGCTATACATGCACGCCCAAGACCAATCCCCCCTCAGGATATAGAAAACATTAGAAGACACATACAAGAGTTGCTAGAGGCAAACATCATGAAGCCATCCTCTTCCCCCAGTGAAAGCCCCATAGTATCAGTTAGCAAGAAAATAGGACAGCTGAGGCTATGTGACCACTCGGGGGCTGTTAATGCGTGGACAATTAGAGACAGCTATACAGTGCCAAAGACAGCCGACTTGCTGAGAACTCTGACAGGGTCCCAGTACTTCAGCTCTATGGACCTGTCAAAGGCGTACTATCAGGTACCGCTGACAGAAAGCTCTCAGCAATTGAAGGAAATGGACTACATCAACAATTTGTTTTCCAGTTATGTCCATCAGTACAGTAAAAAGTGGAGAGACAAAGAAAAGTATCATAAAAAAAAAAAAAAAAATCATATTAATGTTTGTTAAGCTTCTAAGCAAAGGGTTTTGCCCATTAGAGGACACTGGCAAGAAACTTCGATTTGTTTGTCTTTGACAATTATTGATTGTGAATGAAGCCACTTTGCATTTTATGAAAATACATCTTTTATGATAATAAGTTTTCAGTCCTTCCAATGTCTTGTGTAAGTTCAATATTTGTTCCTAGGTAGTTATGTTGTGCTGCTAAATCTTACACATTTCACATACAATTGTACACATTTTTTTAACCCAAACCTACACATAGAATTTCTGAGGGGTAACCAGGTCTGTTTATACACACACAAAAAACGCATGCCAACAATGTTATTGTCTGTCTGGTGTATCATACTAACATTGTCAACGTTTGATGTCCCACTGTTTTGTGACAAACAGGGTGTGACAATGACACAAACATGCATCTCAAACATGTGACATCTCTGCATTATGAAATATGATGTATTAGAATTTTGCATATTAAATTTGACAGCATTGCAGTGGAAACTTTGTCCACTACAGCCTTTCAAAGGCAGTAGGTGAGTTTTAGGTTAAATTTCTCAGAACAATACAAGTACTAAGAGCAGTTTTGGGCTGAAAAATGCAAATGCAAGAGGGTTAAAATACACCTAAACCACACCAAAATTTTGTTCAAAAATCTTTCTTCCGTAAAATCTTAAATCAAATGATGAAAAATGTTGATCTCTTTCAGAAATTCAAAGATCACATCAGTGGGACATCTCTGAACAAGTTTTCATGAACTCTCAGTAAGCTCTCCTATGATGATGGTGTGAATTTGTGTATTTACTGAAGACTGAACATGGCTGCCCTTTGTGGTGGAATCAATAAAAAAAAAAAAAAAAAAACTATTATACTTGCAAAAATCCACCCCTCTGTCAATGCTCCTGTGATAGCTGAATGAATGGGTGTAGGAAATATGTGATGTTTATATGTATGCATGGGTGTATATATTTATATGTGTATATGCGATTGAACTGTGTAATATATAATGAGGGGTGATTTCACCTTGTGGGTTTCGAGTCAACTATTTTCGATCTCTCAAAAAACAACTTTAAAACCAGGAAGAAAAGGTTTTTACATTTTAATAAATGAAATATAACTTACAACGACAAGTGACCACAATGAGTTACCATGGGGGAATCACCCCTTTAGGAAAAGACTGACAAACTAGTACGGTGTATGGAATCTAACTAGAACCTTGGTCCAGACTAACGAGAGTATTGTTCTCTCTTAATCTCTTGCAATATGAATTGCATTTTTCAGACCCTGCAGCTTCAAGGAGATCTCCCCTCATGTCTGTCTGATTTAACATAATTATTTTGTACCCCACTGGCTTGTTTCTTATAAACATGCTGCTGAAGGAACAAGATCAACTACTGTGAGAGAAGGTGCACCTTTTATGACCTATTGTGCTGTTTAATAATGCCATTTCCAATGCAACGCTTGGGGCAGCAAGATCTGGACTTCTGGTATGGATGGGGCTGGCTGATGATGGTGTTGTACAATTTGCATTTGCAAGTACAAAAAAGAGCAGAAAATTCACTGCAGACTGCTGAACAACACATCTTATCTCTACCTCGGAATCAGTCACAAAACTCTGGGACTTCACAGCTACTCCCTTAATTTATGATGAGTTTCTCAACTGCAGAGTTCCACCTTTCAGAGTTTTTCTGTAAATGGATGACTCGCATCTCACCTTCTCCTCTTGCTGTCTGGTGCTGCTTTTCCACACGTACACAATGCATGTAGACATCCCAGGGCTGATACTTTCTGGACCAGTAACACACTGTACTTCCACCAATGATGTGCTTCAGGGGTTGGACTGCAAAGGCTCCGCTCTGGTGTGCACCGACTTCCAGGTAGGAATCCCCTTCTGCTCCTTTTCTTGACACCTACATTTATAACCAAAGCAAAGTATTTCATGATAACAAGTTGAGAATCACACATATCAGTACAATTTTAATAAAGGCACCTGTTCAATCAGACTGTTTGCTGTGCATGTTCTTCTTCAATCAGACTGTTTGATTTGATGTGCATGTGCTTCTTCAATCAGACTGTTTGATGTGCGTGTGCTTCTTCAATCAGACTGTTTGATGTGCATGTGCTTCTTCAATCAGACTGTTTGATGTGCATGTGCTTCTTCAATCAGACTGTTTGTTGTGCATCTTCAGACTGTTTGCAGTGTGTTCAATCAGACTGTTTGCTGTGTATGTGCTTCTTCAATCAGACTGTTTGCAGTGTGTTCAATCAGACTGTTTGCTGTGTATGTGCATCATCTTCAATCAGACTGTTTGCTGTGCATGTGCTTCTTCAATCAGACTGTTTGCTGTGCATGTGCTTCTTCAAACAGACTGTTTGATGTGCATGTGCTTCTTCAATCAGACTGTTTGATGTGCATGTGCTTTTTCAATCAGCCTGCTGTGTATGTGCTTCTTCAATCAGACTGTTTGATGTGCATATGCTTCTTCAATCAGACTGTTTGCTGTGTGTTCAATCAGACTGTTTGCTGTGTGTTCAATCAGACTGTTTGATGTGCGTGTGCTTCTTCAATCAGACTGTTTGCTGTGCATGTGCTTCTTTTATAAGAGAAAGGGTGGCCTGGCTGCCTGGAACGTATCATATCATCACCCAGGTGATGATGACCTTTGACTCCTCCTTCCTTCCTCACTTGTGTTGCTTCCTCCTCTCCCTGCACCTTCACCCCCACCCATCTTCAGCCTTCACTGGCTCTCTCTCCTGGTGGTTACCAGTATCTCATTAAAATGGTAACAAAAACAAAAAGAAAGAGAAGAAAAAAATTTTCAGCTAAACACACCAACATGGAGTGGTGATCAGCCGCCGTGGCGAAGTGGTTAGCGTCGCGGACTCCCGGCTGGGAAGTCGTGGGTTCGAATCCCATCAGAGACATGGGGTTTTTTCTGCCCCGACTGGCTCCTACCCAGAGTTGAGTTTGCTGCGGACTCAGTTGGGAAGACTGGGACCACACAGTCGAGTTTCATCCACTTAATGGATGCGTTTCTGACAGTGTCGCTCAAATGTCCTGACCAACACTGCAGGTGCCAGCATCTCTCGGGCCTGGTTGACGCTGGGGGATATATTATGAAAAGGAAGCGTAGAGTACAGCCCTGTCATGTAGTCTCAGACCGAAATGGAAATCCGTAGCATCATCTTAATTATCATCATTCTCATCGATCAGCATTAAAAAGAAATGTCTCCAATCTGTGGCCCTTCATGCCCTGCTCTCATGGTGACCTCAGTTTCGATGTCCTCTCCACATCTGTGGCCTTGATTTGGTTCCGTCGGGGTCACCAGTACCGGCGAGTCCGTGGGGGCTGTCGTTGGACGGACGTGGTGGCACCCTCCGGAGGGAGAGCTCATTCATGCCGGCTCAGTGACTAAGTAATTATTGTCATCAGTAGGGGGCTTAGTAGGTGGAGTCCTGCGTTTGTTAGATCAGAACAGGCGCCACTGAACACCACTGAAGTGACTCGGCAGCAGTGCAGTGTCTCCTCGGGTGGGTTGCCTCTTGACGACTTGATATTGACTGCTCCCTGTGGGTTGCCGATGCTGGGGCTGTGGCAGGGCTGACCGGGCTGTGGCTGTGGACGGGGTGTCAGAATGAGCGGCGTGTGTGCATTGCCTCTGAGGTGGCGCAGGGTGGGACAGCAAAAAAACAAATGAAAAAAACATGGAGTGGTGAGCAATGAGGAATATTTCTGTCAAATTTTCGTGTCAGTACTGTTGAGACGGGGGGGGAAAAAGGGGGAGGGGGGAGAGTGGGATGGTAACAACCCTGAGGAGAAGGGGGAAGGAAGCAGTCACTCACACTAGTCCATGACCGAGTAATTATTGTCAACTATAGTCACCAGAAAAGAGCTATGTATGTGTGGTGTCCTGCTGTGAAATCAGAACAGGCACCACTGACTTCTTCTGAAGTGACTCAGCAGCTGTGCAGTGTCTCTTTTGATACGTTGCCTCATAACAACTTACGATCAATTGCTCCTGTGGAGTTTTGGGTCTGTGATCAAATAAGCCATGCTGTAGATGGGTACGAAGTGGAATGCAGTGCAGGTTATGTTTTGGAATGGGAAACACAATGGAACAGCAAAAAATGAATATCTGGTCTTCAAATCTGCACTAATTTTTTTCCCCAGACAAATTATCAGAAAGCAAAAGAATAGGAACAATTAGCAACAGAAAACAAAGATGTGGAGACGCATGCAGACATATCTAACAGAAGAAAAAGGACAGCATGGAGGTATGCTGCACACCTTTTAGTCACAAAGATATGTTCAGAGAGACGCATGTAGGCAGAGATTAAGACATGCCATGTACAATTACAGCTAGATGTTAACTAGTATTGTGTATATTTTTGTAGCCATCATTTCAAAAGCTGAGGGGAGGAGGGGGAGGTATGTTTTTAATTAGCAACAGACACTTATAAAATCAGCTCCAGGATGACAATGCTTCTTCTACCCAAGCAAGAACTCACTCATTACTGTCTGATATGGACAGCAACGATGAATTTTAGGGAATAGACTGAAGATATGATTCCTTAGAATAACTGACCATGACTGAAAAGTCATTTTCAATGCCTTCATCATATATTCAGACAACATCTTCTGGAAATAAGCATTTCTAATTATTAGAATGTATGGGCCTAAAACTTGACATTTCAATTTTTTCCGAAACCATAACCCACTTAATAAGCAGCTGTTCTCAGACTGACAACACTGGTGTTAAGTTCTACCTTTTTTGTTTACAGGCTCACTGGCTGAGCTAATCTAAGGACAGCTGATGAGGGGGGGTGGGTTAAGTTTGGGCAAAAGAATCATATACCATATTACTAAAAAGGTGTGTGTGTGTGTGTGTGTGTGTGTGTGTGTGTGTGTGTGTGTGTGTGTGTGTGTGTGTGTGTGTGTGTGTGTGTGTGTGTGTGTGTACGAGTGTGTGTGTGTGTCTGTTTTCAACGATTTGTTTCGCAATGAACTATCATGTATTGCATATGAATGGGACTAAGGTATACATCTTTTAAAAAGTTAAGCAAAAAATCCCACCATTAATTTAAAAAAAAAAAAAATCACCATTACTCAAAATTGGCTAGCAAAAATAACATTCTCCTGTTAACGGTTACTCTTTTCAATGTTGCTGTTAGAAGTGATCTTTAATGCATAGCATATTTTGATAAAATGCAAATAAATCATTTCCCCATTTATCATGTAAACAAAAGTCTTTATCCCAAGCTCAAATGCAAAATTTTTATTAGATTTAATGTACCACACACACAAAATGATCACAAAAAGCCATGTTTGTTTAAGTGTGAATCACAGTTTGCCCATAATTTCAGCTTCACAAACAACTGGACTAATGTAGTGAAGAAATCCACGTTCAAATTAGAGATGCATTTGAACAGAATTAAACTATCCATTATCAGATTATTGATCCGTATGAACTGACGCGAGTGGCACTGCACTGAAACTGGTCCATCAGTGATGCCAGCACTTGTACTGTTGGCGTTTTGCATTATAACAATCAAAAGTCACAACTGACAAAATAATCAAACATCACAATTCACAAAATACAGTCACTTACACAAAATTTGCATCAAAAACAGTTGCTTTATCTTCCTTTTTAATTTCTATCACACCAATCAAAGCAAAAATGATGACTGGACAAATTCTGTGATCTACTTACATTTGCCACCCCACGACCATGGCAACTGAACAGAATGTCAATATGCAGACTTAACCCCACCATCATATTTTCTGCCCTGTAAACCCTCTTTTTTTAACATCTTTTTCTTGCTTAATTGCCATTTTTTTTTTTTGCCTATAAACCCTCTTTTTACAAGCATACTAGCAAGTGAGCAAGTAAAAGATGTTAAAAAGGGTTTACAGGGCAAAAAAAAAAAATATACGGCAGGTTAAGCCCGCATACTGACATTCTCTGTGGCATATCACATTATAAAAAAAGTGCAAAACTAACCCAAAAATTTATAAAAACAGTGTAATTGGATGATGAAAATTGAGTTTGCTAGAATGGCTATAAATAAGATTTACTTACCTCTTTTATTTCAAGCACTATTAATAAATCAGAACAACCAACCAGTTTTCCATCTTGGTTAGTTGTTTTTACACACAATGTATTTAACCTACCACCAATTAATTGTTTAAATTGTCTGTTTGCACCAAATGTGTATAACTGATAATTGCAACAACCTGCCTTAGTTGATGGTACTGCTCTTAGAACTGTAGATGATGGCCATCAAAAAAATTACTGTCTGTTTTTAATTCTTGTAAATGGACATACAACACTGGGTTCATGAGAAATCAGACGGTACATTACCTTCATGTTCATGGATACCATCCCTTGTAATAATATGATAAGCTCTGTTACTATCGTAGAAGCCTTAGATTTGAGCAAGGCCTCTAGGAAAAGTGTAGTCCCTTTTTTCTTCCAGTGGAAAATGCATCGTAATTCTGAGGTTGTTTCATTAATTCTTACCAATATTCCAAATTCGCTAAATACTCCTTTTAAAGAACAAAATTTGCAACAACCTTCTGGTATTGTTATGTGACTTATTTGATTGCCTCGTTCGTCATTAACATTAATCCAATACTTTGAGCCTCTTCAGATATGTTAAACCATTTAACTTTAAAACCAAGTTCTTTGAGAGCAAAAAACCAAGTTCTTTGAGAGCAACCCTATACTGACCACGTCTATTATCAAGTGGATACTTTTAAAACACACGCTGGTTTTGTTTGGTTATATAATGTGAATACTTTTTAAAACTATTTAAAAATGGAACCTTTTAAATATAAAAGTGCCACCTACAATGCAGGGGCATACTTTTCTAACCTCAAATCACTGGACTTCAGTACACTAACCATTGCAGTAGATGAAACATATGGCTTTGAAGCCAGACTTGTAAACCCCTAAAAAGCATATTAAATCCTCCAATAAAAAATGATGGAAGTACCAAAATTATGGTCAGTAAACCCCATGCTTTTTTTTTTTTAACTAAAATCAATTAAATGTTGTGATTTACTGCACAACTAATGGCTGCTGCGTGTTTCATATGCAAACCATTTACACCACCCCAATCTCTTAGTAAGGTCAGTATATAATTTTCATGTTTATTACCAGTATAGACGCATACTAACTGAACTACAAGTAGCCCTCCCCAACGATCAATAGTTTAGTCCATTTTACAACCCAATCAATCAACAAGAATGCACATGAAAACATCTGCAATGAATTTAACATTAAACTTTTCAACTGATTTTATACAAAAGTCAGACCGTAATTACGGATTGGGTACGCTGTATTTGTAGGGTGAATGCAGAAAATATAATTCTGACTCCTGCCGGAGCACACCTCTTTTAAGCCAGACTTCCCAGTTAGATTGGGGTCAATAGAACAAAAACACCCCGATACCTGGACAACATTTATTTTAGATGAAAGTAAAGGTCTAACAATGCCAGGAATGCAAAGACTTAATGACTCCATATGAACATACGTTTGGTGCCTATTAGGAGCGCAAGCACAGAGACAAAGTCTACCATAGTGGATCGATCTACAGGCTTCGATGCAAAGAAACAATATCTGGCTAATTTAGAAGATGCTATTAACTCTGCTGTTGATTTGCCTTCCAGCATAAAAAGATACCAAGATGTTCTTGCACATGCTAGGTCAAAGGTTGACTTTGTTGTAGGCCATGGATTATATATGCTACCCTCTGACCTTATACTACAAATTGGCATGATACAGAATTATAATAATGAAATCCTCATAGCTGGCGATGGCCAAAACTTAGGACATAATAAAGGCTTAAACCCAAGGCCTCCACTGACCATTAAAAAAAAAAAAATCTAACTCTGAACAACCAGAAAGAAAGCAACCCACCACCGCCAGTTACAGAAAGCAACCCACCGCCAGAAAGCAACCCACCAGCACCTGTTAATATATACCCCACCCTGACAAACACACTAGACAGCTCTTGTGTTTTTAACTTTTACTGGGTTGGCTATACTTTACTTCACTAAAACTTAAACAAGCAGCCAGCACTCCCATGTCCACAGATGGTCAGCCATATAACCAGCTACTTTACCTATAGCAGACAAAACCCAACTAACAGCACTACCCAATATACCAGGCAGAGCATCAAGTGCTTTGGCAGCTAACTTTTCAAATAAATTTGACAGGTGGTGTAACTGTTTTTTAATCCAACTTTTACCAGGCTCTGGAGGAGGCGCTGGAGGCACTGGCCCCGTTGGTGTGCTGCCAGTTAATGCATAAAGGAGTGTAGAGAGCAAAACCAATGGCTGTTATTATACTAACTATTGTAATCCCCTGTTCTCTGAACAGAGTCCTTATTGTTTCTACTAATGTAGTGTTTTCATAAAATATTCTGTTCATAGTTTCTCTGATTCTGTTTGTTTGTGATGCTAGCTGTGCTCTATTAGTAGACAACAATTCTAACCTGGCTGATCTTTCTAGCATTAAATCTTGTATTTTCTGCTGTATTCCAGCTTTTACCTCTTGTCCTAAATTGTCATCATCTGCACTGGCTAATTCATTTTTTCTTCTTCTATTTTCTCTATCCAGCTCACCAGTTTTGCCACATTGTTTTTAGTTCACCCCTTATAGTCCGTAGAGCGGCATTAAGACCCACAATTTCACGCATAGGCAATGGAGAATCATTAATCATTTTTAATGCTGTCTCCTCACTAAAACTCGTTTCAATTTCTACTATTAGTTCATCTGCTTGTTGACTTAAATTTTCAAGAGAGATGTTTTGCATTTCAGATTCTGTTGGCAACTCTTGCATCATGTTTGTAAAAGTCTAACAGCCCCAGGCTCCAGGTATGAAATGTTTGTCTTTGGTCAGTAATAATAGGGAGCCTTTGTCTAATTGTGCTTAGTTTTAAAAACTTGTTTGGGTCTGGTATTGTAGTAACTCTTACACGTTCTCCTGTACTAGACCTTATATACAACAAACGATTATTTTCTGCATCTTGCTCAAAATCATTAGGATCAAGTACTTCTGGTAGCTCTTGTCCTATACTTCTATAGAATGATTTAATTCTTTGTCGCAATAGTTCTTGACAAAATCTAGGGAGTGAAGAACCTACTCTTTCAAGTTCTTGACGCAATGAAGGACCCTCTTCTTCATTTTCATCTTCAGCAGGATCAAGCACCTCATAATCTTCATCCATATTCATAATATTTTTTTTTAATTTATAAAAAAATAATTCATACGGCTATGATCTTGATCCATACAGAAAAGCAAAAGAACCCATGGGCGTAAAAGGCATAAGACAGACTGTGCTTGTAATAAATAATCCATCAACAGTCCAGTCCAATCAAGTGTTAACAGTCAGATTCCCTGATCTTGGTGCTGATGATGCCAGGGCACAACTAAATTATCATTTAAAACTGATATTAATTCAGCAGATCCTAATGCTATTGTTGTTGCCAACTTGGGCAGGGCCATTATTAAATCTATGATAATCAAACTGGAGGGCAGAGAAGTCTTCTCACTAAATAACGCAGACATTTTTGCTCTCTATTCTGATATATGGCTGCCCAGAGGAGTAAGGAAAGATAAAATTTATCAGGGAATACAAAAGCCAAATGGTCTTAAACACAGGCTAAATGCGGAGGACAACAGTACAGACCAAGCAGTTGCTCTGGCATTTGGCAATAGATTTTGCATTCCTCTAGATTTTGAACTGCTAGAGACGCATCAGCCATATTACCAAGCCGCACTAAGAGATAAACTTACCTGTGAATTAACATTTAATACCAGCGATTCTGTTATTCTATGCAAAGATCCTGGAGCTAAATATACAGTTACTGACATCTCTCTTGAGTTTGATGTTGTTAACATCCAGAACTGGCTAGAACAGTTTTAAACCAAAATAAAAGTAGAACAGTTATATATTGAAAGAGTTATGCACCATATTACAGAGAATAAGAACAAACAAGACACAGTCTGGAACGTGGCTCTACGTTATTCTCTCTGGTCATTAAAGGGAATTTTGTTGTTGTTTGCTGAAGTCACAACTCCTTTTCACAGAGAAAGTGAGATGTTTTATAATCCAAAAATTCAGCAGTTGTCTTGCACAGTAGATGGCAAGCCTGTTCAGTTGTATTCAGCTGGACTTTTACCTCACCAACACTTTGATGGGAGAAGAAAATTGTTCGCTGGAGGAAGACAACCAAATCCCACAGCTGATCTTGTCTGTAAAAAACTTCATCTTCATAATGTAAGACTTGAAGACTATCTAACAAAAAAATATGGGCTGTGGCTGGATTTTAGATCAACATATGACAACAGATTACACAGAAGTGGAAGAAGGGTAGGGGCGGATGGCGTAAACATACAAATTAATAAGAAAGCAGAGGAAGATGGCCAGTTCAGAATGCATATTTTGTGGTCTGTGATGCCCAGTTAAACACTGAAGAAAACAGACTAATAGAAATAACTTATTAAAACAGATGGATGAAACAGACTAAAAGAAATAACCTATTAAAAACAGATGGATAAACAGACTACAAGATATAACCTATTAAAAACAGATGGATAGTTTGAACTTTCTACCCAAAGATCTGCACTGTTTGCTTATTTGTGGAATTACTGGGTGTGGGAAAACCGTCTTTACACTTGATTTATTACAAACAATATATAGATTTTATTAGGAGTATATTGTTATATTCCATACAACAATTAAGCATAACAGGTCTTACAAAGAAAGGCAGTTTGTTTGGACTGACAAGAATATATTTCTAGTTGATCCTAGCAACAAGCTAAGAGCCTGTTTAGAACATTATTATAGGCTCTTTGAGGGAACTGCAACACTGTTTATTATTGATGACTGCTCAGTTGAACGAGACATTGTTAAAAAGCGCAAAACTCTGTCAAAACTGGCCTTTAGCGGTCGTCACCCATTTGTTTCTGTGTGAATTTTAACTCAGAAATACAATGCTGTCTGAACAGATTTTCAATCACAGTTAAAATCGGTTACCTTATTTTATACTTAGGACAAGGATAGTTTTGAAGACTGCGTGAAAATTATATAATAAGGGACAAGAATGAACTGATGAAAATAAAAGAGCAGTTAGAAAAATGTAAGCATGCTAAATTATGCTTACGGACTGACACGCCAGCTCAATATATTTGTTTATTATAATTTTTTCAAAAAAACATGTCACGCGGACCAGAATCAAAAATACAGCTAGCTCCCAAATGTATTTCAGTAGAGCTAAAAGACCTGGCAGACACATTCGAGTTTGACTTAACAGGAGAGCCAGGAACTGTTTACGGACTTGAATACACAGATGAGGGCTTTTACAAATGAACAGAGATTGGAGACAAAAAAAAAGCAACATCCTAAACTGGAACAAACAAGAAATCTAAGTGCAAACGATTATGGCAAATATGAATACAGACTTTTTAAACAAGACAAAAATTAGGCGTTGCTTCCTGAAACTGACTGGAGTATAAAATTTGACTTACTAAGCCCCAGTGTATACTTTGATAAGAAAAACAATTCTAGAAAAGCTTTGAAAGCAGAAGCCCTTCTTGTTAGCCTCATCCAAGGATCAGAATATAAAAAGCAGACAGAAATAAAGCCATACGGAAGAAGAAATTATGTGCTGCGCAGAAGGAAGACTTTAGATGAAGTGGGAGAAGACACAGTGGGCCTAGAGTTTATTCCAAAAGTTACACTGCCTGACAACTTTACTTTGTCTTTTATTGTATCAATCACTCCAAGCAAGTCTGTTTCTAGTTTGCAAGAGCATACGCTGGCAAGGGGTTAACAATAGCATGGGAAAACTTAAACATAGAGACTCTTAGGCTTATTTTGCTATTACTAAAACCGGGAATGAAATAAACACCTTTTTATCAACTGACAAGGTCACTGTGAATGTTGACAAAACCAAACTAACAGTATTTGATTTTATTTTCATTAAGTATGTTGATTTTATTGCGTTTTACTCTGCTGATGAAGTGCTGCCAGAAGAACTAATAAGAAAATATTTACAAAATTAATTTTGATTAAAAAAATGGATGAACAGCCTCAACAGTTTAGATTAAATAACATAACCGAACTTCAAAAGGAAATAGAAAGCGACTTGAATAAGTATAATGTTGCTAGCAAAAAATATGCTTCAGCTTTAAATGCCCTTTCATATGTAATCACTGGCTCATCAGCTGTAGCCAGCTTGAGTGCTGGGTCTAGTGTTGCTCTTTTAGCCACTGGAGCCACAGCACCAGTCTCTCTAGCATTGGGGGGAGTGTTGGTTTGGGTTTAGGTGCCATGTCTATGATTGTAAGTGCTGTTTAAAAAAAAACTAACACCCAATTTACAAAAGCACACTAGCGCTACCAACAGCAAAACTTTGTTCACTAAGATTAACAATAAGCAAATCATTACAGGATGAAAATATTATGGACGAAGAATTTCAACATCTTATGGCTGATGGTGAGGATTACAAATAACAAAAAATTGAACTTCAAAAGAAATGGAGAAAGTTTTACTTCACAACAGGTAGATACAAAGGCAATCAGACAGAACATCGCAAAACAAACAAGCAATCAATTAAAACCAAAATAGGTTTAGTGATACGACTGCATGTGGAAATCTAAACAAATCTTAAATAAATGTCAGCGAACCGCCCAGAGAAACGTGGACAAACAAGTCACAAGACAAAACATATAACGCGTTTCGACCTCTTAGGTCTTCCTCCGGTGAAACAAAAATGAATAAAATAACGAAAATGAAAATGCACTTAGCTTTGATCACTTCAGATCGCTTCGGAGTTCAGCGCAAGGAAGAAGATCGCTTCTGAGTTCAGCGCAAGGAAGAAGGCTTCTTCCTTGCGCTGAACTCAGAAGCGATCTGAAGCGATCAAAACTAAGTGCATTTTCATTTTTCGTATTTTATTCGTTTTTGTTTCACCAGAGAAAGACTATGAGGTCGAAACACGTTATGTTTTGTCTTGTGACTCGTTCATCCACGTTTCTCTGGGCGGCGGTTCACTGACATTTATTACGATTTGTCAAAATAAGTTAAAAAAAAAATAGATTATAAGTATTAAAAAACTAGGTTATAAGTATTAAAAAATAGGTTATAAGTAAAATATGCGATGTTTAAATAGATGTATATATTTTTTTTAACTAGCAGGCACTGTGTTTGGTGGGACAATTTGCAGCTCTTCACGAACACATGATCTTTTAGGGGTGGACTTTTTTTAGAAGAGAGAGTCTCCCTTAAAAATACACAGGAGGGGTTGTTTTCATAATTCTTTCAACTTCATATACATCTACGCTCCATGTAGGGTCTGTAGCTCTAATTCTAACATCCCCCTCTTTCCTCTCCAGGTGCATATAAGTATCTTACTATTAGTCCAAATGGCAGGAGTTTTTTGTTTGTCTTGTGTGTTTTCGTAATGTTAATTTTTTAAATTTAATCGCGTCCACTGGCTTAAGACCTGTTGCTTTAAATTCTTCATTGTTCATGGCACGTAAGACTGCTGGCAATCTTCTGACCCATTCTGTGTTGGGTGTTCTGTCCATAATTTCTCTGTGATATTGATAGGTAAACAGATGTTTGGCTAGATTTTTAGTAAAGTTTTCTACTAGTGCCTGTGAGCGATGGTTGCCTGGAATCCCTCTTTTCATTGTAACCTGGTGTTCTAAAAACAGTTGGTTTACAGCTCCTTTAAACTCTTTTCCATCATCAACTTGGATCATCCTAGGATATTTTAATGGGCCTCGCATGTATATTTGTTGTAAAGCCACAGCCACAGCCACAGCAGTTGCACTTTTATCCCATTAAACGCTCAGCATCTTTATACCTTGAAGCCATGTGTCAACAACAGTCGGAGCATATCTAAACCTTTTTCTTCTAAGTTTGTCATGTGGAAGATACAACAAGTCCATCTGATGGGTGTCATCTGGAATTGAATTAACAAACTGACTGAGGCCCTATCATTCTTTTTGGTGCAGGTAAATATATTTGCCAAATTGCTTGTTTTGAAAGCCAGTCTTCTGCTTTGATTCAGACACGCCAGCAGCTTTACTCAGTTTATTAATAGCAATTTTTCCTTTCAATATTCCCTAGGAGAATAATATATTTTGTCCATATTTTAATTGTATTTTAATTGTGTTTTGTCCATATTCTAATTGTATTTTACTTGAATTTATTTTACACAAGAAAGTGAGCAACAAGATAAGACTGACGTCATACCAACTACAATAGAAACTATCTCTGCAGTCTTTTGTTCTTCTGTTAGTTCATAAAAGTCATTCAGCTCCGGCAGTGGTGACGTTTGAAACTTATCTCCTGTCACTAAGTAATACTCCTAATTGCGTCATCAACGTTTGTAAATGTGTGAGCCGCATGTCCCTGTTGCCTTAATATTTTATTAATAAAGTCTAAGTGAGCAATCCTCCTTTTCTCGTACGCGTCTTGTGCCTTGGCTAACTCTTCCATGGCCTTGTTATGCCGTTCTCTCTCTTCATCGGACTGCAGCTTAAAAAACATATATAACTGCTACCAGAGAAGGCCAGTGCATTAACAATAGCACCTCCCACCATCAGAACCAACCCAGACATCTTTTTATGCATTAATATTTTCTGGAATAATTCCTTGTTAAACAAGAAAGTCTTTTGATGCAACTGCTGTAGCTATTACATTATCAGTTTGACAGAGTCTTCAATGTCTAGTTTTCGTAAGTCGGCTGGTTTAATTTTAAACGTAACTTTTCCTAACATGCTATATCCTATACTAAGACCACCGATTACAGCAGAGTGGTAAACAGTATTGACGATCTTTTTGCAGTGCTCATGTTTTTTTATTACATAAAAAAATAATTAAAATAATCATAATATGAAAGGCTGTCTATATGCTTTTAATCAAAAATCCTTCGTTGCTAGAGATAAAAATAAAATTGCGATTAGTTTGGGTGAATCTTCTATTTTTCACATGTTTGGCAGTTTTATTCTTAGAAAACATTTTGTGAGGGATGAATAAAATATAGCACCTATCCCAGGTATTGCATAATTAATCAGCGTGAAGCTCATTGTATATTATCACCTTGTATATTATTTTTCTTGTATGTCATTATTCTTGTATTTAACATTAATATTTATTATTATTACATTGTATATTATTACACTGTATATTATTACATTGTATATATATATCTCGTTTTAAAAAATGAATTGCGACGAGCTATGAAAGTGTGAGGAGTCAGCAGACCTCTGCCATAAAGAGAGATTATTCTCTCTAGCTGCGTGCGGAAAAACTAGACAGTATTTAGGCACTGAACTAAGTATTGAACAGATTCAGCAACTGTCTACCTCAGACACTGAGAAGTATCACGCCAGGTACGAAGCGCAGCTAGGATCAAGAATGGTTAAATCAGTAGAGCAGACAATAATTAGTTTATATGCTAAATTAGTAGGTAAGATGGCACCGATTGATTCGGAAGAAGATTTCAAATATGACTTAACACAAGATCCAGTTTTATCCAAATCGCTTGAGTCTCTAGCATGTGACATGTATTACAAATTGGAACATTATTATGTCCATTCATTATGGGATTAATTACTTTTAATCATTTAGATTTTAATAGAATTAAAAATGAGCGATCAGGAGAACACACAAGAGGAGAAGAATGCAGCCTCAGAGGAGAAGACTGTGACTCCGCAGGAAAAGATCCCACAAGTCTTGAAAGACAGCCTGTTTGTAGTTATTGTGAGTTTTTTTTTTTTTTTTAACAACTTCTTTACTTATGCCCTTGGCTTTCTTCATTACGGAGGTCTGGCTGGCAACGCTATACATCTTCGACCACAAACCTTCGACCACAAACCAACATATTCTTGTATAATTACCCCATTAAGTTCATCTTAAATTTCCCAATCACTTTCTTATTTACAGTCGAATGTAAAGGACTATCTTTAGGATAGTCGCATGTGTCATACAACCCATCAGCACCCTTAGCTACTTCCACTTCCATGTCTTTGTAAAAATCTTCAGTTTGAATGTCTAGAATAAAAGAGTCGGTGTCTGTGTATAGGGACTTTTGCTTCCAGGTATAGTGGTTTAAAGTAGTCATACAGAAATTCTAGCATTAACAACTTTGACAGCTCTAACACGGTAAACCCAATGAACACTGGTTTGTCCAACTTTACACACAGTTTCTTCATCATAATGCCATACAGGCTGCTATTAAATCATCCAAAGTCTTGGTAATTAGGTTTAGAGACTAGTTTAATTGCTGTTGTTTCTTTTGTGACCAATCTCACATCTTTATGTTTGTGTGGGTTCTCCAGCGTCTTGCCAAAACAACTGTTGTTCATTTAGTTTAAAAACATCTTTTTCTGAAGCATCAGTGGATTTAAGTTTAAGATCAGTATCTTTCGTAATATATGGTTTCATAAAGGGCTCTAGGTCAAAAGCAATTATTCTGTTAACAGCAGTAAGTTTTAATATGTGTCTTAAATAAAACTGTAGCAGTCTGTAATGGCATACATACTTACTCTTGTGACGCAAATTAGGCATAAGTTTTGGTGGTTCTGTGGGGGCCCATTTTCAATTTTTCTGCGGCTGGGGTAATCGTTATGAAGATCATGCAATTCTTTTGGGTACAGCAAGTTTACTTCTAAGATTAGTCCTGTTGAATGATCAGGTGTAAGATTTAACAGCATCCTAACACATTATTAACTTCATGAGGTCCTTGTTTCATTCTGAAGTTTCTTAGTGGCAGTGTCTGGCTCATGGCCCACCCATACAGATTGTTGGCGTCTAAATACATTAAATAGTTTGATGGGTTAGTAGGGTCATAGTCATCTAAATACTTATTGTTGACTCTACAGTAAGGATGCGAGGCCATGCTATTGCCACCTCTCAAACCATGTTCAATCATTTGAAGTGCAGCCAGATCAGATATTAGGTCAATCTCAATATTTGTAAACTAATTAAGAATGTGTCCCAAGACAATCCAGGCACAGAAATGTAATGTGATGAGTCTAGGCTATAATATTTCATGCATGTAGATCTGTAATTTTCAAACACATCTGCTAATAAACATACGTCGTCCATCAGATATTGATCGTGATAATCATCCATTGTTCGACAGTGTGATTCTTTCCAAGTTTTCTGTGCACATTCATAGTCAGAGTTAGTTATGCCTTTGCCTGAAAGACAGCTGTAAAAGTCTTCTTTAGGTGGAACCACTTGCTCATCAAACCTCTCCCATGAGTCCATATATTCATACGGATAAAAACACCTTTATATACTAAAGATGGGTCAAAATATTCTTTAGTTGTTGGACAATTATGTAGTGATCCTGCTAATTTCTCCAAAGTCCCCATCAAATGTTCAGCAGAGTCATAGAAGGATAAACAGTCAAGGGGTAAGGTCATATACTTTTCTGAAGACTGTGCAATGCTGCTAACCCTCTTATACTCAGAAGTCACTGCTTGCATAATAATATGTGAATTATAACCTCGTAAGTTGTGAAAGAAGATGGGTAATTTCCAAGTCTCGGGGTCAAATTTAAGTTGAAGATTACACCTGCTGTGTGCTGCTCCTCTGAACTTTCCGCTAATGTGATCATGGTCTCTTACTGCTGGGTTTTCTTCACTGTTAGATGTTAGCTCTAAGCCGCAAATCCAACAGTGAGTAGATGATTTATACTGTTGTTGATCTTCAGGAGTCATAATAATGTCTGAGAGATTCAGCTGATTAGAGAGGTAAATACAAACTTGTTTCATGTGTTGTAAAAAAACCGATTAGCTGCGTCGGGGCCTCTGTAAATCACTGGTGTGTGTGTGTGTTGACCATCTGACCTAAACACAATAAAAGCATAAGAACAAACCTGATGATTGGTTAATAAGGCTGTTTTTTTGGTTGTTCTAGTTCTTGTGTGGCCTTGATACTGTGGCAAGAGTGATTCAAAATCAGCATAAACCACGTATGGGTTCATCTGCCTTTTTTGTAAATTTTCAAACCTAACTTTAGACCCTGGCAGAGATGCAGTCAGTTTGGTTTCACAGTCTACAACACTTTTACAGTGTTTCCTGTGTTTGGCGGCTGCTTCTGTGGTTGGAATTCTTACTAAACACACCTTCTACAAATCCCTTGTTTAGATTTATGCTTTGATGTGTATTCTAATGCTTTGATGTGTATTCTAACAGTCTACTCATTGTTCTGATTAATACATAACGGCTCTTTGGCCCATCTGTAAACAACAAGAAGTCAACATGCTTGTTATGTGATTCACCAAAAGTAGGGGCATGGGGGAGATCTTCAGAGGCACAAGATTGTCTTCTACAGACCATGTATACGTTTACAGTTATTGGTTTGTTCTGCTCTTCACATTGATCTATATATTCTATGTTTACTGGAAAATCTATGCCTTCAAAGTTCAGTTCATGTCTCTATATTGTTCATAATTGGAGACTCTGTCTGCGTGCTTTCCAGCGTGATGCAATTTTGCCAAAAACACACCACATAAAATATATATTGTAGGAATTTTCTTTATGTTTAAGACTGCTCGTTTAAAACTAACTCTCTTGGTAGAGGAATGTAAGAATTACCGACTATGGGATACTATTTTGTTTGTTTTAATCTGATTTCAAGGACCGTGCCTTCGCTCCAACCAGACCCTCTTAGCTTTGCCTCTTCCCTTGCATTATGAAAACTGTGTAAGCATGTAATCAGCCCAGTCAGATGTAAAATCATGGTAACTATTAACTTCTTTTTGCCTTGTAGAAATCCAGACGTCCATGTTATTATCATCAGGTGTTGTAAAATCAATTAAAATAACTAACATCACTTTCACTGGCAGATTAATTTGAAGAGACTCTGGTATTTTATTTATAGCATGTGTCACGCTTTCCTGAACGTTTGTGGGGTCAATAATATCCATAACTCATTACACATGTTGCTTAATTGTTCAGTATTGTTAAGTAGTTTCTCAACCTCGGATTCACTAAGTATGGTCTTCATTTTTCTAACCCACTATATATATAAAAAAGAAAATAATAATAATAATAATAATTAATCAACAACATACTTTTATTCTGTTTCTTCATCCAAGTGTTGCAATGCTTCAATGCATATTCTCTCTAAAAATTTATTTATAACATGACTTGCCAATATTTTAGCTTTTGCTGGATCATTAAGATCAATGCCTAACTCTGATTGCTTTGTCAAATAGTTCATCATAACTTTTCATTAAAGTGTTTAGATCATTCTTAAAACCAGATTCACTAAGCTCAGTCTTCATTTTTAAACCCAAATATTTAAATAAATAAATAAAAATCAAATCAGCAAATCATTCAAATGCAGGTATTTTTTGTTGACTTCATCGCGCCCACAATCAATAACAGCACTATAGTGCGCTCTGCCGAACAGTTATCAATAATAAATAGTGTCTGCATTCCCTCAAACAGCCTATAACCAGTCTGACCACAAATCAGTAAAACACGTGGCAGCAGGCAGGTGAGACGGCCGCACGGCGCGTTGATTGCAACATTATTACGTCAGCAAATGTTCTTCAACATTCTAGAATGCAAATGCCGTTGGTTAAGACAATATCATGCCACAATCATGTGGGCATGCCAATCTAAAGCCCAGCGACCCCAACCGGCACCTCTCAGTTGAGTCATGGTTTTCAATGAAGACAGACGTGTTTTGTTCACAGAGGAACAGCTTCTCGCTGTTGATGAGCATTTGTCTTATCACGGGAGAATGGTGGAGTTAAACAAAAGAAAATCAGGTGAGCCCTGTTCTTTACCTCCTAAGCCAAAGAGAAGTATTGCTTTTTTTGGAAGGTGGGGAGAAAGAAAGAAAAACGAGAACCCACCGCTGAAGAACTACACACAACTGCCTTGAAAGCTTGTTGATTCAAGACAGAGATCTGGTTGATATTACTGAAAAAGAAATTAATGCTTTTGATCAGTTTTGATTGTTGAAGAAATGATTCCATTTCTACAAGGTGGTGCTCTTTTATTAAAACTTGGTGAAAGAAAAACCATCCATCATGCTCTGATTATGGGCACTGGCTTGGAAAGGCTCAATGTTTAAAAGATCAAAAACAGCCGAGAATGGCGTTCATTTTTACAAAAAAACATGAATATGGATGATTCATATGCAAGAAAACTGATGCAGCTTCAAAGCATTTTTATCATCATCCAAAATTCACACAACCTTGGCATCAGCGTCAATGATTTGTTCGCCAAACGAAGACTGATCACAAAGTACTTGCAAGAAAATAATGGTTTTCAAAACTTCTGGCAAAATTAGAGTTCTCTTTTTGTACACCTAACAGAATGGGGTGGGGTAGTGGGTGGCACCACTATCTCTACAAAAGGCTCCAAATGTTCAGTGACGGGTGTACTAACTGGTGATCAAGAAACAGTAAACAAGTAGGGTAGTCTTTGCTCCCATAAAGAAACCTAACACAGATTAACTTTTATTCAAGACTGGCACAGCCTTTTAAACTTGAATAAAGTCAGACAAACACAAAGACAAACAATCTTATAGTGGGGGAAAAACAAGTGCAGGCCAACAACTAAATTGTCTTCATAGTAATGACTTGGCAAAACTTTGAACTTAAGGAGGGCGGGGGGAGGGGGGGGGGGGGGGGCAGGAGGTTGAAGGTGTAAAAAACTGGGAACATGAAATTAAGAAAATATAAAAACTCTTCACTGGCTGCATAAGGGAACCATCACAATCCCTTTTAAAGGCAGATATATTTGTATTGCCTGCTCCGAGGCCTTTCGTCCACTGGGTCAGAAACTCATCAGGGAGACACAGCTGGCTGTATCTGCGCTCCTGGCGTCAAATAAAGACACACCACAGTCCATAATACCGTGGTGTTCTCACCACCAAGGGTGCAAAAAAGAATCCAATAGCACCCCCGAAGCAGCCAGCGAAGAGTAGTAAAGGAAACCAAACGAAAGTGTGGGGAGGAAAAAAGTTGCTGAAAAACTACAGATATTATGCAAATAGTATAAAATGTAGGGGGCAATCTTTGAGCCTATGCTTGAGGATCCACCCCAAGATGCAAGGGAGATCAAAAGACAAACACAAAGACAGACAGAAACAAATACAAATAACCTCGATTTAATCAAAACGAAATTAGAAATAAAATGAGGCAGGGAACAGTTCCCTGCCTCATTTCATTTCTATTTGGTGATCAAGAGCCGCCAAAAAAGCTCTGCCAAAGCAGTATTTTACATAAAAAGAAAACAAAACCCACTAACTTTGCCAATGCCGGTCCCCAGCCCGGATGAAAAAAAGGAGGGGTGCAGTATATACTTTACTGTGCAAGGAGAGTGTAATTATACTCTTTATTGATTCAGCTGCAGTGAACTGTGAAAGAGATGGGTGGCAATGCCGTGGTGAAATCAGCCTTGCTGACTGCTACTATAATTAACCGTTCATGTGTGAACCTCTGATTTTAGCAGCATGAGTCTAACTGCATGATGGTGCTCGTAACTAGGACAGACGTACATGTATGAACGGTTATTCATAGCGTCGCAAGCTCCTCTAAGTACGACAAACGGGTATGGATGCCTGTTTGGTCTAGTTAGTCAAACCAACTAACCACAGCAAAAGAGTTTTTTGCACTTTCTTATAATGATTTATAAATAAATGAAAATGCCAGAGAGAATGTCAATATGCGGACTTAACCTTGCCGTATATTTTTTTTTGCCCTGTAAACCCTTTTTAACATCTTTTACCTGCTCACTTGCTAGTATGCTTGTAAAAAGAGGGTTTATAGGCTAAAAAATGGCAAGTAAGCAAGAAAAAGATGTTTAAAAAAAAAGAGGGTTGACAGGGGCAGAAAATATGATGGTGGGGTTAAGTCTGCATATTGACATTCTCTACTGATTCAATACCAGACCAAGTCAACTTTGTTTATCACCCAAAATAACTGACACACACATTTCATATTTTCAATCTTAAATGTCTATTCAAACGCACTGATCTTGCCTTTTTAAATATTTTCAAATTTCATATTTTTAATTTTCATGTCTACACAACATGTCACCAGAATTCCGATGGTGCTTATTCAGTGGTACTCGTAAAATAATCTGACTTTCAAGTTTTTCATTAATGTTAGTTAGAATCAGGATTAGATTCATCATGTGATTTATGTCTAATATATTGTTTTGCAAGCAGGGTAGAATGATATTTATCAAAATATTTGTTCTTAGCTTCTGTTGTTGTGAACAAGCCCATGTATCATCCCAAATCGCTGCCACAAACTAGAAACACAGCAGTCTGGACTGTGTAAATTCAGTCAAAATTCACTAGTTCAGATTTCATGTCACATTACATCCATTTCCAACCTCTCACTCAAAAACGAAAATCGCAAAAAAAAACGAAAAGAGCCTATTAAATCAGTTAACCAACACAAATAGCTGAGTCTTTCAAACACTTCATATTGAAAACTTATTCTGTTTAACAGCTGTGACAGCCTGAACCCCAGGTATAAGTTGTGTTGGAAGTTACTAGTTTACCTTTCACTGTTGTCCGCTGCTCATGCAATGCTGGCCAAACTTCATTGTCACAACTGGACTGGGATAATTCATGTGTCCAGATGACCGCCTTCTGCTGCTGCTGCACCTACAACCGAGAAAAATGGCTTGTCCTGGAGTGGTTTCATATTCAGCAATATGATTTAAAAAAAAAAAAAAAAAAAAAGTGTGTAAGAGCTTTTAACTCAAAATTGTCTATTTCTGAAAGCAAAAAAAAAAGAAAGAGGCGTTAAGAGCTTTTAACTGAAAACTGTCGATTTCTGAAAGCAGCATGTCTGTCACCATATGACAAAAGGTACTGGAAATTTTTAAGGTTAGTAAAATCTCATGCAACGAGAGATGCTATGCCAGATAGAACCAAGGTCAGAAAAGTGCCACTTTAACAATATTTTTTGTGTGTGTGTGCGTGCGTTATTATTCACTTCACTTCACTTCAACAAAAATTACTTAAAAGATTGCATAAAGTTTGCATTTGCTCCGAACAGATGTCTTGCAAAATGTTACAAACGATTTCTGAATGACTTTGCACCAGAAAACCTAGTTTACAGTTGCTTTATGTATCTAACATTGTGTATTATCTGAGCGATTCTGTTGCAAGATTTTTTTGCTTGGATGAAATTACACACACACACACTCACACAAACATACATATATGCATGCACATGGGCACACAAGCATAACTGATTACCTGCCGTCTCTAATTTTGTAATTAAAAAAGCCAAGTTCTTATTATCATACATGTGCAAATTAGTCAGAACACCAGTTTTTACAAACAAACTTAAAACTGTTCACAATGAAATCTACACACACTCACAACAATGGTATAGGTAACTTTACGTTTTTGCAAGCTATACACCGTGATTATATGAACTCAATAGAAAAAAAATGTGGCTTCTTAACAATTCATATAAGACTTCTTAACAATTCATACAAGACTTCTTAACAATTCATATAAGACCATTTCACAGAAATTCACGTCTTAACGAGTTTTCAGGACAACTCCTGTAAATCTTTTGCGGTAGTAGAAATTTTCAAAAAGAGACAAAATGATCTCTATATTCTTGCTATGAACACAGTTACAAACTGCCAGTTGCTTTAAGTTTTGAGATCTAGTAAGTTCAGTATCTTCTAAGTGCTGCCCTGACATACACTTAAAAATCCATCCTTTGCCCTAGCAAAAACATGTAGAAACACTTGATGAAACAGTCTGAAGTCAAATGAGGGTTTCTGACTGTATTCCTAAATCATGTTTATTCAAAGACTGTTTAAGATTATATGTCATTAGTACTCTTTTATTAATTTCAGGGAAAACTGATATCTCGGTGAAGTACAGGCTGAAAAGATTACAAATACACAAACTCTTATTTTCTTTCAATTCTAGGAGCTCTCTTTCAATTTCAAATGAACATTAACTTATTCGAGTTACCCATTTGAAAGAAAATGACATAAAAGCAACATGCAACAGAACAGTGCCACTCCAAGAATACATGCGAACGCAAAGTCAGGGAACGATTGTGGCGCCACAAACTGAAAACAAATTACCCTGACAGCCTAAATGTATGGGACTAGAGCTCAGGTAGTATCCACGATTCCTCCCCTGCTGCCACTTGGAAAAACTGTGTTTTTTTTTTGTTTTTGTTTTTTTGAAAGAATGAAAAGAAAGAAAGAAGAAAAAGAAAGAAGGAAGAGGGAAAGAAAGAAAGAGAGAGAGAAAGGAAGAAAGAGAGAGAGAAAGGAAGAAACAACAAAAATCTTCCAGGTCTGACGACATAAACGGAGACCAATAAATATGTATAGGTGATGACGTATGACACGATAGACATCAGGGAGGACTACTAGGTGTTCCAAGGTGACAGTCCTGAAGAAGTCCATTAAAGACGAAAATTTGGCAGAGAACTGGTTTTTTTTTGTTGTGATCAAGTGTACGAAAGCAACATGTGTACATTTTGCAATTTATCATGTGCTTTGAAATGAAAGAACTCCACCTGGTTGTAACTTTCGGGGAACATCCTGCCGGTCCCAAGCCCGGATAAAGGAGGAGGGTTGGGCATGAGGTTAACACCAGCATCCCGTAAAAACCAACTTGTTACAGAAACGCCAACAACAGACCAAGGAACTTCTACCCTGGGAGAGGTAGGGTCCTCGTCAAGAGGATGTATGACGCCATGTGGTGAAAGCTGTGAGTCAATGGAAGCCACAAGGCCGACCCCCCTTCTATCGACTAGGACCATCAAAGTCAGAACATGGAATGTGAGGACCATGTATGAGACAAGAAAAACATTACAAGTAGCAGCAGAAATGAAAAGCTACCACCTCACACTGCTTGGAATCAGTGAGACCCGTTGGACACAGTCAGGACAAAAGAGACTACTCAGCGGAGAGATGTTGCTGTATTCTGGACATGAAGAAGACAACGCTCCACACACAGAAGGTGTAGCACTCATGCTGTCTGGACCTGCTCAGCAAGCTCTGATAGCATGGGAAGCACACGGACCAAGAATCATTGCAGCATCCTTCAGAACTAAGAAGAAGAAGATCAAAATGAATGTCATCCAGTGCTATGCTCCAACCAACGACAGCGATGAAGAAGCAAAAGACCGCTTCTACGACAGACTGCAGGACGTCATAGCCAAGTACCCAGAAAGAGATGTCAATATCCTCATGGGCGATTTCAATGCCAAATCGGACAAGACAACACCGGGTACGAGGAAGTGAAGTGATGGGAAGACACGGACTGGGAGAGATAAATGAGAATGGCGAGAGATTTGCAGACTTCTGTGCAATGAACAACCTGGTCATTGGTGGCAGCATATATTCCCTCACAGAAGAGTACACAAGGCCACCTGGGTATCACCAGACCTAACAACAGAAAATCAAATTGACCACATCTGTATGGCCAAGAAATTCAGGAGGTCCCTACAGGATGTAAAGGTGAGAAGAGGAGCCGACGTTGCATCTGACCACCACCTACTGGTCACCAGGCTGAAGATGAAACTGAAGAGAACTGGATGAAACCAACTACAAAGAGGCAGAAGTACAACCTCAGCCTACTGAAAGACCCAAAGACTAGAGAAGATTTCAATCTGTCCCTCACCAACAAATACCAAGTGCTACAAGAACTACTTGTGGAAGAGACTGATCTTGAGATGCACTGGCAAAAAGTGAAGGAGACACTCACATCAACCTGTCAGGAAAGTAGTGGGCCCAAGAGACACCAACAGAAGGAATGGATATCAGCAGACACACTGCACAAAATACAGGAGAGAAAGCAGAAGAAGGCAGCAGTAAACAACAGCCGAACAAGGGTAGCAAAGGCCAAAGCACAAGAAAACTACACAAAAGCCAACAGAGAAGTGAAGAATAGCGCAAGAGCAGATAAGCGGAAGTATGTTGACAGCCTGGCAGATGAAGCAGAGGTAGCAGCATCCAGTAACAACATGAAGCAGCTGTACGACACCACCAAGAAAACTATCAGGGAAGTACAGCAGACCCGAGCGACCAATCAAGGACAGGAAGGAAACACTGTCCAGGGAACAGAGCAACAACTGAACAGATGGGCAGAGCACTTTGAAGAGCTACTAAACAGACTGGTCCCTCCAAATCCCCCTGACATCGATCCAGCTGACAGAAACCTAGACATCAACTGCCAGCAACCAACACGAGAGGAGATCAGGAAAGCCATCAGGCTACTGAGGAACGGCAAGGCGGCAGGACCAGACAACATCCCTGCAAAAGCACTCAAGGCAGACCTAGAAACAACCGTAGAGATGCTCTACCCACTTTTTGGGAAGATTTGGGAAGAAGAAGAGATACCAGAAGACTGGAAGGAGGGCTACCTCATCAAGCTACCCAAGAAAGGAGACCTCAGCAACTGTGCAAACTACAGAGGAATAACGCTTCTGTCAGTGCCAGGAAAGGTCTTCAACAGGATCCTCCTGGAGAGAATGAAATGTGCAGTTGACCCCCTCCTCCGAGACCAGCAGGCCGGCTTCCGCCAGAACAGATCATGCATCGACCAGATTGCCACCTTGCGTATCATCGTTGAGCAGAGTTTAGAGTGGAACTCATCGCTATACATCAACTTCGTTGATTACGAGTAGGCGTTTGACAGCGTCGACCGTGAAACTCTCTGGAAGCTGCTACGCCACTATGGAGTGCCAACTAAGTTGGTCACTTTGATCAAGAACCCTACGAAGGAATGACTTGCTGGGTGGTCCATGGTGGACAGCTCACAGACAGCTTCCGGGTAAGGACTGGAGTCAGACAAGGATGCCTCCTGTTGCCTTTTCTTTTCCTCCCTGGTGATCGACTGGACCATGAAGAGGTCAACAGCACACAGAAGAAATGGAATCCAGTGGACACTATGGGATCAGCTTGATGACTTGGACTTTGCTGACGACCTAGCCCTGCTTTCCCACAGCCACCAACAGATGCAGGACAAGACAACAGAGCTGGAAGCCACTTCTTCACGAGTTGGTCTCAAGATCCATGAGGGCAAGACCAAGATCCTCAAGATCAACACGAAAAGTGAGGACCCAGTCACACTGCATGGAAGTGAGCTAGAAGAAGTGGAGGCCTTTACATATCTGGGCAGCGTCATTGACAAGCAGGGTGGCACAGACGCAGACGTCAGAGCAAGAATCGGCAAGGCAAGGGCAGCGTACTTGCAGCTGAAGAACATATGGAGCTCAAGGTGATATCAACTCGCACGAAGAACAGGCTGTTCAACTCCAACGTCAAGACAGTGCTACTGTATGGAGCCGAGACATGGAGGACAACAAAGACCACCACCAGGAAAGTGCAGACTTTCATCAACAGCTGCCTGAGAAGAATCCTCCAGATCCACTGGCCCAACACCATCAGCAACTCAGACATGTGGCAGCGGACCAACCAACTGCCAACCGAAGATGAGATCCGGCGCAGAAGATGGGGATGGATTGGGCACACCCTGAGGAAGCCAGCCAGTAACATCACCAGACAGGCGTTATCATGGACCCCCAGGGAAAACGGAAAAGAGGAAGGCCAAGAAACACCTGGCGACGAGACCTTGAGGCAGACAGCAAGAAGATGGGGCACACCTGGAAACAACTAGAGAGGGCAGCCCAGGATCGAGGACTCTGGCGGACTGTTGTCGGCAGCTATGCTTCAGGAGGAGCGACAGGCACAACTGACTGACTGACTTTGAAATGAAAGAAAAGTTTGTGAAGTTATGATGAAACGTTAACATCATTATATTTTCATATACGTCTTTTTCGGAAAGAAAGTCTGTTCACTGCCAAATTTAAGAGGACAGAATACTGTTTACTACAAACAGAATACATTTCACAATCTTGTTAAAAAAAAACACGTTCAAAAAAACAAACTACAATTTGTCATAAACAGGAAATTCTTAGCTTTGTTTTGTGACACTGTAAAATCATGAACTCTTCTTAAATCCCTTTTTTTTTTACATTTATGGATTGAGCTTCAGTTTCATCGAGGAGGTGTCACTGCATGCAAACTTGTCCATATAAGCTACACCACATCCCCTAAACTCTGAAAGTTGATGGATAAATGAACAAATGATTAAGAAGCGAGAATGTGAAAAGGTCTTGAGACTACGACTTAGTTGATGTCCAACCTACGCATGCCATTAGCCCCGCATGCTGGTCAGACCTTGGGTACCTACCTAACACTGACAGTGCCATTACTAATGGAGAATAGCATTTCTTATGGAGTAAACAATCACATAAAATGACGGTGAATTTACACAAGCTTTTAAAAGTTTTGGCCTGAAATCAGTGTGCCTTTCAAGAGCAAACTGAAATTATGCACCTCAAAATAAATCTTCAACGGCATAAAAATGGACACCTTTTCTTCTTTAGGCCATACGTGCATGGGTAATGTATATCTCTACTATATGTGCACCAGTTCTTAGCAACAGGAATGGATCAACATTTTGGAAACATTAACTGACTTGAATTTTCATTGCATACTTGATCACAAATCACAATGACAGAAACAAACAAAAAGTAAGGTGTTGACTACACAACACAAGAACTGTGAAGTCACATGAGTTGGAACAGGGAACACAGTTTTAAGTCTACACACCCAAAAGGGAAAAGCACTCCATCTCTTCTTCAAGACAAAATATAACCAAGGAACAACCCAAGCAGCATCTTTCATTCTTTGCCTCTGGAATCAGATGGAAAAGAGACACGCATCATGTCTGGAGGTAAACAACAGCCAGCAAGAAAAGAATCCATATTACATCACGTTACAACTTAAAGGATGATATCTGGTGGACATTATTACCCACACACAACAGGTAGTTTCTTCCTTTCTTCTCTCTTGTGCCCTCTGTATTTCACTTCGTAATGCCACCCCCCTCCCCCCCCCCCCCCCCCCCCCCCTGCAATTTCTGGCCTCTGGCTTTTACGAACATGACTGTTGATTTAATCGCGTAATACATGTTCATTTTCATCCGTCGAGTGTCCACAATCATCAGGTTGATTATGCTGACACTTTTGGGAGATTGACGCAAAAAAAACAAACAAACAAAAAAAAAATATTTACTGCAGGAGGCTGCTAGCTCTTGACCTAATAGGTCAAGAGTCTCTGATGTCACAGCAGCCTCTGTCCAGTTGTTGTTCCACTCCTGGATTGTACATGGCAGGAACGAGTTTAATCTGTAGTCTTGTACACACTGGAGGCAGTTTAGTTGATGGGAGTGCAGTCTTCTGTCACATGAGGTTGCAGCTCTGAGTTTAGGTTTTCCATCAGACAAGGCCTTTCCAAACTCCACAGTACTAATTCCTGTCTGATCTTGAAGAGCATGGCGAGCCGTGCAACCTTTCTCCAGTTTTGCAATGATGTCCAACCTAACTCACTGATCATTTGTTGAACACCTGCACTGAGGACCCATGACAATACACGCAATTTTGCTGTGTACAGCAAAATTTGTGTGTACTGTCCTGGGTCCTTGGTTTCATGTCACTTGAAAAAGACTCTAAGAGTCGAAACATTGTGTATTGTTTTTGTTTTCTTTTTGACCCCCCTTTTGTTTCGGTCTTTACCACCAATCCTCAAATTATATAGTTAGATCTTGAGAGATGGTAACCCCCTAGATATTTTGTTGAAGAGACATTTGTCAAGATCTGGCTGTGTAGATGGTAGTTTGGGACACTAAGTTTGTTCTTTTGTTTGGGGCTGATGACTGGAAGAGTTGTACATTTGGCAGGATGGAAAGTCATGTCCCAACTCTTTTCCCATTTTCAAGCTTATGTAGGTCCTGCTATAGATCATCTTGGTCTTGGCTTGCTGTTACTTGACGGTACACAGCTGTGTCATCCGTGAAGAGATGTATCTGTGAGGAGAGATTATCGGGCAAGTCGTTCATGTAGGCCAGGAAAAGACTCGGACCTAAAACAGAGCCCTCAGGTACTCCCGGCTTGACACAGATGAAGTCTGATCTAGATCCATCTACCACAACTGCATTTTACCGATCTTTCAGGAAACCACCAATCCACCTGTTGACTTGGCCCCGTACTCCATACTGATGTAACTTGTGGAGGAGGAGTGAGCGGTTTACCTTATCAAAGGCCTTTGCGAAATCCAAATAACAATATCTGTTTGGCCGCATTTTTCCATGGTCTGTCAGTTCTTCCATCAACTCTAAAAGTTGCGTTTCTTCCTCTGCGGAAACCATGCTGATGTGGGGAAAGTATCTTGTTGCTCTCTAGGTGGTTCATTAGAGCTCTGACAATGATGTGCTCCATGATCTTGCAAGGCACACTTGTCAGAGAAACTGGCCTATAGTTTGCAGGATGGTAGTGCTCCCCTTTCTTGAAAACTGGCGTGACATTTGCTGATCTCCAGCCTTCAGGTACAACTCCAGTGTTGATGGAGGACTGGAATATGCAAGTCAGTATGGGAGCGATTTCTGGTGCAAGAGTCTTCAGTACTTTGGGTGTTATCTCATCGGGTCCGCAAGCTTTGTAAGAGAAGCTTTAGGACACCATCCTCGGTGATCTGGATACTGGTCAGCTCTTGAAAGTCTGCATTTCTCATCTGGCATTTCTCTTTGAACTCTTCCCTCGTGTTGGTTTTTCCTTCGGTGAACACAGATTGAAATTGCTTGTTCAGAGTTTCTGCTTGGTTCTTTGGCTCTGATATTAGCCTGCCATTCACTAGTTTAAGGGGAGAGACACCTACTTTTCCTTTCAAGCTTTGGTCGTAAATCGCACCTTGCATATATTAGTTTCTAACAATAAAGTGTCTTAAAGTATTACCTTAGAACTGTTAATTGCAGCCCTGCATACCCTAAAATTACTACTGGAGTACTTTTAAAATTTCTGTAATGTTAGCAAGCGGGGGTAAGGGGAAGCACTCTTCCGCTTTTACCTGCAATCCCACTGCATAAGTTTCTTTCGAAATACCGCCTGATCCTGCTTTTGCTACGGTTTTTTTTTTTTTTATTATTATTATTATTATCATTATTTTTTAGTTCTTTCTCACTCTGTCTCCAAAGCTGACTCATCGGCATACTCTGGCACAAACCCATACTCTGAGTCTCTTGCCGGTTTTCTCCGAGATTTCTGAGCATGCAGTCAACGAGCAGTAACTGCCTGCTGACATTTCGCGCGCAAGTGTTGTCGCGATCTGGTTAAAGCTCCTGCCATGGTTACTTTCGGCAGGTGCAATTACCGCTCAATAACTTCGTCTCTGTGATGAGGTTTAGCTTTGCGGATGAGGATTATGAAATGGATGGCCCACGTCGACTCTCTGTGTGTGTGTGTGTGTGTGTGTGTCATTAAAAAGGCAGTCAATAAAAATAGAGAAGGTGCAGTGAAGAGCAACTAAGCTAATACCGGACATTTGTGATTATTCATATGAAGATAGATTAAGGTAGGCAACCTAAGGTTGCCATCCCTCAAAGCCAGAAAGATAAGAGAGATCTTATCCAAACTTTCAAAATTGTCAATAACCTAGATGATATTGATTAAACATCTTTTTTTTTTAAACCTGCACTAACCCGTAACAGTTGTGACAAAGTACAAGTACAGCAATTTAATACTAATATAAGGAAATATAAGGGCCTATTCCTTCAGCCAGAGGATAGCATCCATGTGGAATATACTAACTCCTAACATGAAACGTGCACCAAATAGGCCTACTAATTCTTTTACAATTCTTATCGACAAGCATAAAACAATTACTGACATCATGTTCGACTTTGATGGTCGAAAATAAAAACTGGGCTCGCTATAGAACTGACCAATAAACGAGTGCACTAAGAAGGGGCATTTAAAGCCGCGATCGAGGCTATGATGAAATAAATCATCGCCCCTGAACCTGAACCTGAACTTGTGTGTGTGTGTGTGTGTGTGTGTGTGTTCCAATGATTTACATAACCAGTGTTCTTTTGCTTAGGCCTACTGGATTTTTGTCAATCTTGTCTGTCCTGTGATCAAGCTAAAAGGCGAATGCTTCTTCGCAATAAAGTGCTTGGCTGGAAGCTGCAAACACATGAATCATGTTTGTGTGTGTGTGTGTGTGTGTGTGTGTGTGTGTGTGTGTGCGCGCGCGCGCGCATGCGTACATGCATGCGCGCGTGTATGTGTGTAGTTCGTCGTATTCGTCGGCGGCGTTTTCAGTAAATGGTATTCTGAAATTGTAGAACCCGCGTGGACAAATAAATAAATGAATTTAAACCTGTTACGTCCTCGCACAGCGGAAAAAGTATCTGCTCTGCTGAACTGACCGTGAATATTACAAAGTCAGGGCTGGATAATTTACTCGCCCAGTTGCCCGAGACGAGTGCAGCTGCAGGTGGGTGTGTTGATTTCAACACTACATAACCCATCAGGCGACGAGCATCTCGGAGCTCTCATGCAGTTTTAACTAGTCATTAAAAGCAAGCGCCATTAATTTGTTTCGACTGTACTTTTCACCTTCTGTACACACACGAGTGTGTGTGTGTGTGTGTGTGTGTGTGTGAGAGAGAGAGAGAGAGAGAGAGAGAGAGAGAGAGCGCGTGTGTAAGGACGTGTGTGTGTGTAGAGAGAGAGAGAGAGAGAGAGAGGGGGGGGGGGGGAGAGAATATGGATCTATATACATTGCTTATATTCGATTATTTATATCATCATGTGTACAAAAAAATGTTTGATACGCTTAACAATCTTATTCAAGCCCTTCTGGTCCGTTTGTGATTCCGACATTTTCCATTTTGCATTCGGTGGCACTTTTTACACAGTTGATTGCACGGTGGGCCTGCAATAAACACAGTGCGCATGAAACGACATTTGCAGCAGACCTAAAGCAAAGGGACAGTACGCTATTCTTCTTCGGCTACTAGACGTAGGCATTGCTACTTGTTTCGAATCTTACATCGAAAGCATTCATGTTTTGGAATCAACTATGGTAGGATTGATAGGCTCGATTTGTCGACAATCGCTGTTCTCCATGATTTGTCAAAGATGGACCGACCCCACCTCGGCACTGCAGCAGAAGTCACGCTATCAGCCTGGCGCACATGTATTTGGCGACTCGCACCATTTCAAACTTCAACGCGGCAATCTGAAGCCCCCCGAGAAAGGTAAAATGACAAAAAGCAATAATACGCTGCAAAAGGTCTCTCAACTGGACATCTGAAAAGAAAGTTGTGATTTTTTAAGTTATGAGTTTTTGGCTTTTTTTTTCCACCAGTCGACAAGCACTTGAGGTCTGTCAATGCAAAACGAGGTCTCCGAATACGCAGCGGGATCACGTTACGATGTCATTTTTGGTTAAGTTGGTATACCAGCAACGTCATTTTTGGCTAAGCTGGTATACCAGCAACGAATTTGACCGGGCAACGAATTTGACCACGACACCCCCTACCCCCTATAGATTTTTAAGGTTGTGAGAGGTTAGGCCTACATTAACAGACAAAGGGTGACAAACGGATCGAGTTACCACGGCTATCGTATCCTCCTGACCGAAGTAGACACTCCCCAAAGTGACATCTTTTTTCGTTCTTCGGCCGGCCTGCTGATTTGTGTGGCGAGATCAAGAGCGAAATCAGCTTTGGTTAGAGTTCGTCAGACAGTGCATCATCGAATACACCAACCACAATCCTGTCTCCGATCAGTTGTCCTTTTAGCGAACCACATTTACACTCATCAGCAAGTTTGTTCAAATCTGGAATCAATGGTTCAGTTGCTTTTCCCAGTTTTTGTGTTCGCTTATTAAACTTAGCCCTTCGCGACGATCGTAAATTTTCCGAGCGCAGCAGTAACCATCGAATCTGCCAACAAGTGCATAGAGTTCGATTGAATTGCCAAATGTTCAGACATATTTATTGGATATGTATGTAATGTGTCAATGTTAATTAGATTGATTCTGTTTGTCTTGTTATCCATTGAACTTGAACAGGAAGCACGTTGTCACATAGGTTGTAAATCTGGTTTCATGCCTCCTTTTTTTTTCTTTCTTTTTCTCCCCCCCTCCCTTTTTTTTTTGTTTGTTGTTTTTTTTTTTTTTTAATTGATCTTGATCTTGATTCGTTAGTTGCAAGATACATATTGCGACTGTTAGAGCTGGTTGTGGAATTCTTGGTCTATGTCTCCATAGCTTCAGATGTTCATCTGAGCATCGGACATTGGACAGATTATTCTTGTAAATGACCGAAACGCTTTCAACTCATCCTAACGATTTTCAGCCAAGTCGGACACTACAATGTTTATGGCCAAACTGCGTCTGATTATCTCGTCTGCTTTCATGAATTCGCATATACAGCTGACACGATTTCAGCTCAGCAAGTATGGAGCTTCTCTTCTCGCCCATATACAGTTTTTTTCTTCTTGTGACAGTGACTTCCCATTCCTGGAAGCTAACTGACGGTCTGTTCCAAGTCATGCAGCCAAAGAAAAAAAATCGAAAGTTGTTGCCATAGCTAGAAGAAGTTAAATCTCATGTCAACTCATCAAACCAGTAAAATGAAGTTCTTTCAATTTTCACATCTAAATAAAATTTCGTGGTCTCCGCTGGCGGTGCCCTTTAACTGTCCTTGGTAACTTTCGATTAACTATTTCGGCCCAAAGTCAGTGGGGTGGGGTGACTACCATCAGGAGACTACCACCCTGTCTCTACCACCGATTTCAGTGTATGAAGATTGTTGCACCTCCTTTCCTCTAGCTGCCCATTCTGCGCCCCAATACTTTAAATCTGTGACATATAGAACTATGTAGTGTGTGTGTGTGTGTGTGTGTGTGTGTGTGTGTGTGTGTGTGTAGATGCCTGGGTTTATTTTATATATGCAAAGTTATGGATATACTATGTGTTGTTATTATTTCATCCTTGTCCTCTTCGCTTTGATTCGTCTTCCTCTGATATATGAAAAAGAACCTCTTCAACTGAATCCCATTCACTTACTGATACATGTACAACTACATTTTTTAAATTTAAAATAATAATTGTGAATGGATCATGATGACTGATAATGTGATATAACAAATGCTTATGCTGAAGAAGGAAATAAAATGCTTAAAAACAAAAACTATGGTAAATTCTGGGTGACCATGACTCATTCTGGATCACTTTATTGTTAACAGACGTGTGGGTCACAGCGATCAGAAAAGAAAAAGAAACACCCGAAGGTGCTGGGGAGGACCCAGAGAAGCACTGTCTCCACCTGCCTTTTGAGCAGTCCTGTACCACCCTTGGAGGCCTGCGCTGTGTTGACGATGGGTAAAGGCACGCGCAGGACACTCCATTAAGATATCAAGGGACATAACTGCCCCTGAACAGAGGTAAATCAGACTACAGGATGCAACTCATAACAGCCTTAAAGTAGCATCCCCATGGGTGTACCACCGTATTTCATGACTGCAGAGCCCACCGGCGAAAAACCACCACCCTCCAGCTGTCGAGCACACCCCACAGACCCAACCACCCCTGCCCACGGACAGATGAAGACAGTGCCACTCCAGACAGCCAAGCTTTCGCCATACGGTCTTATGTGCCCTCAAGAGAGAATCCAAAGTTGTAGTCTTTCCCACTGTCAACAGGACTTTCTCTGTGGTCAGTGGGTCTTTCCTCACCGTCACTGGACCTTTCTCCAGGGTCAGCCTAGTTAAGGCAAAGAAGAAAAAGAAACACCCGAAGGTGCTGGGGAGGACCCAGAGAAGCACTGTCTCCACCTGCCTTTTGAGCAGTCCTTTACCACCCTTGGAGGCCTGCGCTGTGTTGACGATGGGTACAGGCACGCGCAGGACACTCCATTAAGATATCAAGGGACATAACTGCTCCTGAACAGAGGTAAATCAGACTACAGGATGCAACTCATAACAGCCTTAAAGTAGCATCCCCATGGGTGTACCAGCCCGTATTTCATGACTGCAGAGCCCACCGGCGAAAAACACCACCCTCCAGCTGTCGAGCACACCCCACAGACCCAACCACCCCTGCCCACGGACAGATGAAGACAGTCCTGAAAGTTACACAGATCTCTCGTTAAACATGGGGTTTGGGGGTAATAGAACTGTGTAAACATAAACCTCAGGGTAATATATGCCAGGGACATAAGTGGACATGGAAATCAGTTCAAATTCAGTTCGATCCATGGTCAGTTCATTTCTGTGGCCAATATTTGGTTCACATTATAATCAGTGTCCAGTTTGACAGTCTTTCCATTTTTAAGTTTGGCCATAATTTTGCCGTAGGATGACCAACTTGCCATTGTTGCAGAGTGTGAACTAACTTTCGCAAAAGTTTGTAGTTCTCCTGTGTGAGGTCTTCAGCGATGGAAATGCCAGATTGTTTTAGTTTTTGTTCCTTCAGTTCGAACTGGTTTTAATCTCCCACACACCCCATTACGTTCATCACAGCGCGACGAGCCCAAGACGTTACTTCTCTGTCCTTAAACTTGTGATCGCATCCTGGAACGCGATTTGTTATGAATTTGTTATCGATTTCCAGTTTCCCATTGACTGCATTACGTACGTAACATCTGGTTTTTCCAGATTTGCTTACGTCATGTACGCGTTGTGCCGGTTGTGACAAGGCTAAAAAGATAAGAATGACCGTCATGGTCACCGGAGTGACCGTGCACTTTTACTGCATGAACGGCCACAGTCATTCGGGGGGGGGGGGGGGGGGGGGGGGGGGGGCGATGAAAGAAAAACAATTATAGAAAGTGATAGACCTAAAAGTGAGGATAAAAACCTAGTCCTGCTGTAAGTGGGTTCTCCGGCAGGCTACTGTTACTCCACTTTTCGCTCTTCCGAGCTAGCCGGTCCTTTGCTGATCTAAGACAGCATGGCCCGAAAATAAATTAAAAAAAAAAAAAAAAGCTATTGGGGTAAGAGTGGGATGGGGAGAAGGGACCTATTATCAAACTAACTACTGACTGGGGGGCAATGTGTCCGCTGCCACAGCTGTGCATGACCTTAAACAAAGTCTCAATGACAATTATGACGCAAGAACACGTTGGCAGGATAGGCTTAAGCCCTACACGATTTGCGCGTCACACGTATTTCTTAGAGAAACGTGCGTTCCAAACACACTACGCGGTTGCGCGAAAAAAAGGATCCTTGATAGAATCTACGCTACACCGAATGTCATTGGCTGCTATTTTAGATTTCACCAATCAGAGATCAACAACGTTCTTTTTCATTGCAGAAACTGCACTCGGAGAGAGCAGACGAAACAGTAAGCACCTGAAAGCGAGAGGTAGTCAGTGTTGAGAGGCGTTATCTGTCAAAATGGCACGAGTTATTCAGCGTTCGTTCTTGAGGTGCGTTTCTCAGACAGAAGCTGTTTCAACAATGAGACACTTTTCTCTCACACACTGCCAAAAAGACAGTTACAAACTCGTGGTTGTCGGTGGAGGGTCCGGCGGTTGTGCTACGGCCGCAAAATTTTGCCGTGAATTGGGAAAAGGTCAAGTGGCTGTTATTGAACCAAATGAGGTAAGTTGATTTAAATGATCGTTATTAGAAGAAGAGAAAAAAAAAATGGATAAGAAGGAAGAAAGGAAAAAAAAAAAAAGAAAAAAGCGAATGCGAGAGAACACCTACTTTAGTATAAATTAAGGTTCAGTTTTTTGTTTTTGTTTTTTTTTTTGCGTTTTATGGTTGGCAGTGATGTACTCAGCAGAATTGTTTAATAATTATTTTATTGTAATCTTGCCATCGGTTTGATAAATGATCAGCATTATCATTTACTGTCGTATAGTTGTTATGATTGATAGAAGTGTTTTCAGCAACAGCTGACAGTAAAATGAATTAAACCGCTCATGAATCAGGCTTGCATGCATGCATGTAAATGTGTACATCCGTGAGTGTGTGTGTGTGTGTGTGTGTGTGTGTGTGGGGTGGGGGGGGGGGGGGGGGGGGGGAGAAAGGAGAATATTTTATTATGTTTTTCCATGCAGTCATAAAACACTCATTGTTTGCACACACACACACACACACACACACACACACACATATATACATTTACAAGCACACATTTAAATCTGCCAGATTTGGGTGTATGTTATCAGATCATGATTTTCTCACAGCATGATGCGAAACTCAAGCCACTGTACCTGAAATCGTTGTGTCTGTAAAGGCGCTAGTGGCAGGGATAGATCGGGAGTACATGCTTTGAAAAGAAATGTTGCAGCAGATTTGTTGAAAGGTTCGTAAAGCTCTATGCCAATTTACAATCAACAGTTTCAGAAAAGAGAAATAGAGATACAACTAACCACAAACAAGAATTTCACCAGCTTCAGCAACAAATCATACCATTCTGCAAAGAGTCATGTTGGAAAAGACAGTGCAAACCAACATAGCTGGCTGAGGAATTGAACTGTAGTGTATATCAAATGAAGGTAACCAACTTGCAGACTTAAGGTTCTGAACATGGGAGAAACATTGAGTTTGTTTCTAAGACTTTTGTTTTTAATATCATTTAACTTTTTAAAATTTGTTTAGTTGTTTGTGTTTAAGCTGTTAAATATGTTGCATGCATACTAAGTTCAGACAAGTACCTGGTGGTCTTGTACATTCAGCTACTTTGAATCTATGTTTTTGTTTCATTCATATTGTGAATGTTGTTTAAAGTAAAATGTAAATCTGAAAGTTGGCGAATGGTGCTGCATCTAGGAATTAGGAAATAACATGAATTGCATTTGTATTTTCTGTAGTACAGCAAGTAGACTACACACATGAGTTGCAGGACTACTGGGAAAGAAAAATATGTTGACAATGTATACAAGGGTTCAGCAATCAATTGGGCTTTACAAAGAATTGAGTTTTTAGTGTAGAGGTGTTGTGAAAACAGTCTTTCCCAGCTATGGCTGGGAAAATTATTTTTTTGTGTATTTCTATCAATAATAAACGATTAATAGCACACATATGTATTCTTATTAATTTGTCAGGTCGGTTGTGGCATAAATATGAGGTGAATTATTTCAGTGACCTTGGTTTGGACTTGTCCAGGTTGAATAGTGCCGCTTGGAGATTGTAATATGTGGGCAAAAATAATCCGTTAGAAAGTTCTAGACAATCTATCCAAAAAGAGAGTGGGACAATTTGCAGTCTGAGAACTGTCAGCGAATCCGGATAACAGTTAAGTCAAGAATGTGCAGAACTTGCTCCTGAAATGCAGATCATATGATTTTAAGGTTTAGAAAATTTGATTTTGCTTTGTTTTCTTCTCTTTTTGTTTGTTTGTCCCCTTAAATATCATTACTGTTGCTTTCATTGTATATCTTGATGTACAAGTACATGAACTGGATGGGTCCTGTGTTTTTTCCTTTTTTCATCATTAGTTCTGTGTGTGTGTGTGTGTGTGTGTGTGTGTGTGTGTGTGTGTGTGTGTGTGCACACTTTAAAACTATGTGAGTATACATAATAATTGAATACACTTTTGTGGATCGTGTATACCATAATGTATATGCATGCACATGTTATTTGCATGCATGTGTTACCTAGATGTATGTATGTTTTTTGTGCATGTGTGCGTGCGTGTGTGTGTGTGTGTGTGTGTGTGTGTGTGTGTGTGGTGTGTGTGTGTGTGTGTACATGTCTGTTTGCATGTATTTTTTTTGCATCCTTGTGTCACATCTGTGTGCAAGTGCACTTATTTATATGACTCCCTGTGTTTGTGTGTGTGTAAAGAGAGAGAGAGAGAGAGAGAGAGAGAGAGAAGAGAGAGAGAGAGAATCACAGGGGTCCTAAGCCAGTGGAAACAACGTCTGGTTTACACAAGCAGGTTACACATAAATTCTCTACTTGAATTTTACCTTGACCTTAAACAGGTGAGATTCAGTGTTGGCACTCTGTGGATTCATCTCCCTGACCACACAGCCAGGAAGAAGAATTTGCCTTGACCCCCGTCCTTTCCTATCTGCTTAACTTTTTTCGCGACGCGCCGTGCGATAGTGACGGCAACTCTGTCGACCCGTTCACGACGAGCCGTGCACTGGTGACGGCAGCACTGCAGTACTGCCTGGACGTGCCGTGCCTCCGTGACGGCACAACTATATAAAAAATTCCCATGCTCTCTCTCTCTACCGTCTAGGGATGCAGCTGCCATAAATATTTAGAACAGGGTTCTAACCACTGGGAGGGTAAGTTTACATGCACTAGCGATGACCGTTGTGACCTTAGAGCAGTCCGAACAAAGAGACCCCGTCTGGCACTGTAAGGCACGTGTGTGGATTTCCTGCCTCACCAACATATCGGGCAGAAGGAGAATGACATGTGGTTTTAGAACTGGTTCAGTAAAGTAGTTCAGAAAATGAGGGGATAAAGGTGTACACGTTTTTCGAAAATAATCTGAGCTTCATTTTTATTTGCTCTGTGTATTTTAATAGTTTTATAAGTCGTATCATCTGAAACAAAAACAGTGAAAAGTGTGTACTGTGTGCAATGATTTAAATGCCTAAAAAAAAAAAATTCACTTGGATTACACATATTGAATACCTCAGGCTTTCTCTGCATCTGTTCAAAGTAAGAGCGAAGTTTTATGCCCCTTTTTTCTTCCGCATTTGCTGTTGTCATACTAACCAAACAAACGTAAACTAGATTGTGTTCTCCTACATTTTACTTATGTGTGTTTCCGTAACAAAAAAGCATTTGCTATTTTACCAAAAATATATTTTAATACTATGCTCATTACAAAGTTCGCACTTTACCCTTTCCGTTGATATATAACAACTGCTTGTTAGGTTTATATTAGGACACGTAAAATAAAAATAAAAAAGTGCGAAAATCGCACGTCTGCAACGGTTGTAAACACGTGCGGTGCACGCGCATGCAGGGAAGCGGCGTTGCTCTGCCGCGCTCGCATTGAAATAAACAATGGATAGTTATCTGTGCTGTTGACACTGTTGAGAGTTATTGAACTTCCTTGTAGGATGCAGAAACATAATATGAACGTAGCAAACTCTCTGTCTTGGTCTGTCCATCTCTCACTCTCTCTCTTATTCAGTTTTTCTGTTACTCCTATACATATAGATCTCCTATAAACTGAAACTCTCTCTCTCTCTCTCTGTCACACACACACACACACACACACACACACACACACACACACACACACACATTCACACACTCACACACACACATGCACATGCACTGGGTAGCTTGCTTGCACCCGCATGTGCACACACACGCACACACACACACACACACACACACACACACACACACACACACACACACACACACACACACACACACACACATGCACGCATGCAAGCACTTACGCACGCACATGCGCACACTTTTAATTATGAACAAGACAACTATGTGTCGACCTGTGCAAGTTACATCATGTTTTTTTACATACAACAGGCAGACTCTTTCCCCATTCCCTCTCCCTCTCGCACACATTGTAAACTATATACGTCTTTTGCAGTATGTTTGAGCAACATTCAGAAGTGATTGTACCAAAAGGGGTTAAGTAATGCAATAAAAAAAAAAAAATGCCAATGATCTAGATCATGGCAGTGTTCTGGTGTATGAGCTTCTCACAACAGCACTGAGAAGTACCATGCTGTCATCACAGCTGGTCCACAATAGATGGCTTGTACCACTTTCTTTTTATGTTCAGTGTTGTGAGAGAACTATGTCAGTAGATACATAAGATACAATCAGGAAGAGGGAAGAGAGTAGGGCTCTTAAGCAGACAAGTTGCATTTCAAAAGTGTGCATTATGAATCCTTGCAAATCCTTCCAAAATTTTCCTTGTGACAGTGGGGAAAAAGAAAAAAAAGGAAAGGCGGATCAGATGGAGGTCACGCAGTGACTTGAACCCAGTGACTTGTGAACTGAATGGTTATCAGTTTTATGGTAGGGTTCAGCGACATTTCTGGATGATTGTTTGGCTTTTAATGACAATCAAGATGTCTTCCTTAATATGTCTGTGCTAGAAAAAAAAAAGAAATGAAGAAACAGAGTATGTATATTCCAGAAATAATGGTGTTATGTAGGGAAGGAATTCAAAGGCAATTTAAAACCAGATTCCAAGTGTCGTGCACTGGTGCACAAAAATATTAAGACATGTGAGAAATTACAAAAGAGAGTTATTAGAAAGGAAGCTTGGAGTCTGTGGTCATTGCATTTACAACTGTATGAGGAACAGACAAGTGGAAAACTGCACATAGGGCTTCAAACATAATAGAGAGTATGTGTCACACCTGTAGCTTGTGCAACAGAAGAGGACAACCTGCTCAGGAGAGGAGCAAATGTGAGCTGGACAAACACTAAGGAAAGATAAAGACACTTGTGTAGCTCAAACCGTAACACAGTCACCTGAGAAGGTCATGGTGTCAAAGGTCATGGTGTCGTTGTCAATTGTATACATGGCAGTAGTCCTGAGAAGGGCAGGGGAGGAGCAGGAAGGGAAAAAAAATTGTGGATATAGCCACACTTGAGATGGGTTGGGGGGAGGGGGGATGGAGGAAAAAGTAGAGGGCATGGACAGGAGACAGGAGGGAAGGTGTAAGAGGAGAAGGTGGGAGGGGATGGAAGGGCAGAGGTGTTGAACCAGTCTGACTGTCAAGACATGAAAAGCAGTGTGTGTCTGTGTGTGTGTGCATGCATGTGTTTGTGTGTTTGCTGTGTCTGTCCATATGTATGAAATTGTGACTGAGCATGCATGCGTGTGTTTATCTCCCTGAGTTCATGTCTGTTTTTATATGTATTGTTTACTTGTGCATGAGTGAGTGCTTGCATTTGTGAGTGTGTGTTTGCTTGTCTGTGTGTGTATTTGCATACTTATTTTCATGGAAGATTTATGTATGTGCGCATGCATTCCAGTTTATTTAAGTGGGTGTGCCCTGTGTGTGCATGCATGCTATATATCAGTGCGTATATGTATGTTCCAAAAATAATAGCGTTATGAAAGGAAGGGCTTCAAATCTATATGTCATGGGCTAGTGAAACAAAACTATTAAGAAATATGAGAAATTACAAAAGAGAGTCATCACAAAGGAAATCTGGAGTCTGTGGTTGAGCTACTTACAACTGTATGAGAAACAAACAAGTGGAAAACTGCACATTAGGGCTTCAGAGTAGAGATATAGAGTTTGTGTCACACCTGTAGTTTGTGCAGCAGAAGAGGACAACCTGCTCAGGAGAGAGGAGCAAATATGAGCTGGACAAACACTTACGAAAGACAAAGACGCTTACGTAGCTCAAACCGTAACATGATCACCTGAAAAGGTCATGGTGTCATAAACAGGATCACCTGAAAAGGTCATGGTGTCATCAGTTGTATACACAGCAGTAGCCCTGGGAAAAGCAGGGAAGGAGTAGGAAAGGAAAACATTGTAGAAATGGCCACACTTTAGATGAGGGGGGGGGGGTGGGGTGGGGAAGTGGAGTGGAGAGGGAAGTAGAAGACATGAAAGGGAGATGGGAGGGAGAGTGAAAGAGGAGGAGATGGGAGGGGGATGGAGAGGCGGGG